>JFAV03000015.1:0-37860 GCA_000585475.3 Hanseniaspora vineae
TGTTTTGTTTTGTTTTGTTTTGTTTTGTTTTGTTATATGATCAGAGTTGGTAGGCACAGGTGTTGGTCTAGGAAACGTCTTTATCTTTCTTTAAGGGGTGACGTTTTTTTTTTTATTTTTTCTTTGAACTGAAAGATATGACAAGTAGTGAACCTGTTTGAAGAGGTAACTGATAATCTGATAACCAGATAACCTGATAAGCAGCACTCCGACATCAACACACTCAACTCAAGATTACTCAAAGGCATAGCCGTTAATCAATATGCATATAACGTTAAAATTGTTCCAAATTTTTTTTAAAATAAAATAAAAATAAAAAAAAAAAAAAAGAGTTCAAAAGAATTTCAATTCGAAAAAAAAATAAAAATTCAGGGAAAAGAAAGAAAAGAAGAGAACGAAAATAAAAAAAAAACATAAAAAATAAAAAATAAAAAATAAAAAATAAAAAATAAATGAAAAAAAAAAAATTACACTTTGACTTGACCTTAGTGAAGCGAAAGAGAGAGAGTTTGTGTGTGTGACGGTAAAATACATACTAAAATTAGTTAAAATGAAACTTCCCAGTATTAAATTATTATTAACTTATTATTATTATTATTATTAACTTATTATTATATTGGACAAAACCATTAAAGATAGCATATTGGAAAAAGACACACACACAAAGAGAGAAAGAGAGGGAGAAAGAAACGGTCAGTCAAATTATTTCTATCTATCTGTTGTAAAAATGCACTGTCCTTGATCTCTCTACCAAGTATTCCTAGTATTCCTAGTATTCCTAGTATTCTGTACCAAGTTATACAAACAAAGAAACAAATAGTTCCAAGAACTGTGCTTGCTTCTTTTTTTTTTTTTTTGTTTTGGCTTAGTTGATTAGTCAGGTTACTTTGTTTTGTTCTAGAATTTAATCAAACTCTATTACAAAATACTTTCCGTCTATTCCATTTTCTCTTTGCATTTATTGATAAAAATTAAAAAACATTGTTCTTGAATTGGAAAATTACTATTAGCTTATACAAAAAAGAATATACTACCCCAGGTAAGAGAAGAGAACTAATTTGGGTATAACCGCGAGTTACAATTTGATTGAACTTTACAAGTTAAGTTAAGTTTAATTCAAATGCCAAGCAAAACATCACCATCGTCATATATATAAAGGTTATAGTCACTCAGATCATGTGACACATAATATTCATAGTCACAACCTTTTTTTCTTCCTTCCTCCCCTTCTTCTCTCCTTTTCCATCATCAATGCTCTTTTATTGTTATCCCCTTTTCTTTTCTTTTTTTTCTTTTTTCTTTTCTTTTTTTTCTTTTTCTTCGCACAAACTTCAACAGCACTTGTCTCTCCCCCTTATTTTTATTTTTTTATACCACTTATTTGTGTTGTTGTTGTTGTTGGAGTGTGCAGAGCATAATAAGTATATGTGTGGGTGTACTTGATTGAAAAAAAAAAATGCACCCCTCCCCTAAATAAAACAGAAAACTATCACGTCGAGAGATAGCGGGGTAATTACAGGTAATGGTCGGGTACTTGGAAATATTTTTTGGGGGAGCTGGGTAACAGCAGGCTGTGCATTCGGATAAGCGAGGTACATCTCCGAGAAAAAAAAAATATATCTCTGTGTCCGAAAGAATTTGAGTCGAAACTCAAGGCCAAAGACAGGGAATGAAATGTATTGGATTAAAATAAAAAAAAAAGTGAAAACGGTTTCTTCAATTGATTTAATCGATGAGGTGAGCAAGAAAGTAAATTTTTGAGTCAAGTATTTTGTTATAAATTGTACAGTATAGCTACTACACTACGTTTTGCAAACGAAAAAAAAAAAAAAAAAAAAAAAAAAAACAAGTTGCAAGCCAGAATACAGTTTGAACTAACTGGTGAATGCATGCTGTTGAGAAGATTTCCATTTTCCAATAATTATAGCATTAGAGCATTGAATAATTTTATTTGTCCGAAATTAATTGCACCTACAAGACATCTGCACACGCAATCAATCATCAGTGTCAATCAAAAAAAGCATATTGCAACTCACTTGTACAAATCTAAACCAAGCAAGAAAATAAAAAAAAACAAGAAATTCACCCAATATATTAAAATGAGTGTTCCTTTGTTCAATAACATAAAGGCCAACGGCAATTCCTCAAACACAATTAATCATTTGCAACCAAAATTGAGTTCAGAAATACAATTGAACGAGAAAGAATCGAAATTGTGCATTTTGATTAAAAACTATATTGATTATTACAACAGTGTTTCCAGCAATGCTCCACGGTCGCCATCGTCATCGTCATCATCATCGTCATCATCATCGTCATCATCATCGTCATCGTCATCATCATCATCACCACACAACGGTGAGTTACTTGTTGCGCGGATCAGTGGTGGATGGGTTAGAGACAAGATTTTGGGTAAACAATCGCATGATCTGGATATAGCTATCAATTTGATGAGTGGTGAAGAGTTTGTACACAATATGCTGACTTTTTACTCGGAAAATCCATTACCTGATTGTTTTACAAATTATCAAAATGATTCAAGTAATAATGATAATGATAGCAAATCATCTGGTAAACCCACTGGTAAACCCACTGGTAAACCCACTGGTAAACCCACTGGTAAATCCAAAAATTCACCCTTTTTCCACAACGTCAATACTATCAAAAAAAATCCAGAAAAATCTAAACATTTGGAAACAGCAACAACAAAGATCTTGGGAATGGACATTGATTTTGTTAATTTGAGAAACGAAACGTATACGGAAAATAGCAGGATCCCGATTGTAACACATGGAACTCCTCAAGAAGATGCTATCAGAAGAGACGCCACATTGAATGCATTGTTTTACAACATTACAACAAATCAAGTGGAAGATTTCACACAACGTGGGTTGCAAGATTTGCACAGTCGGATCTTGAGAACACCATTGGATCCTCTGCAAACTTTTATGGATGATCCATTAAGAATCTTAAGGTTGATTAGATTTAGTGCAGTTTACAATTTCAAATTGCATGAGTCTATTGAACAATGTTTTGTCACAAACCACAGAGATCTGATGGATGCGTTGCAAAAAAAAATTTCAAAAGAAAGAATTGGTGTGGAGTTGATGAAGATGTTGGATCGCGATTTGGAATGCTGTAAAAGAGGATTGAAAATATGTTGTGATTTCAATTTTTTGACTTCAATTTTCTACCATTGTTTTGATGCAAATATCTTGGATATCAACAAGGATAACGAAAATGAAGATTTGACCAAGATTGAAAAAATTTACCAATATGAAAACAATATGGAGTCTGGTGGGCCAGCTAAAAACATCTTGAATCATGTGTGCTACACCAAAATCATCAACAACTCTGAATTTCCCTGGTTAAAAGATTCCTCGTCAACATCCTCTTTGAAATCCGAAACAGATGAAAACCAGGGAAATAAGATCCTAGTGTTTAGTTGTCTTTTAAGTGTTTTTGAAGAAATTCACATCTACACAACAAGTAAAAATAAAAATGTGAAAAATTTGAAAAATTCAATGGCAGAATGGATCTTGAGGGACACATTGAGATTTGGTAAACAGTATTACCAACCTGTTGCTCTGATTGTGGAAAACATCTCATCGTTGCACAACTTCATTGTGGAAAACTTGGCTGACTTGCACAACAGCAGTGGACATCTCAAAAGAAGCGACATTTGTGAGAAAATCATTCCATATGAAGAATACCTGTTTATCGCACTTGAAGTGGAAAAAATCTTGTTTGGCGATGAAACCTACCAGCTGATCAAACAGCAAGTTGATTCTTTAAAATTAGAACAAGCGTACCTGGTGAAACCTTTGATCAATGGGAAAGAATTGGCTTCAATTTTGAGCAGAAAACCAGGTGTGTGGATGTCCGCGTTCAACAAACAGATTTTAAACTGGCAGTACGATCATCCAAATGCGACAAAAGAAGACTTGATTCAAAATTTGGGGGCCTTCAGTCTAGAATAAATACACTAATAGTTTTTATGTCTATACTTTTTTTTTTTTTTGCTTTTCTATATACACCGTTCATCTATACTTTAAAAATAATGAATGCAAATCAATTGCTATTCATATGCGATGACTTCAAATCATCCATCTCGTTTATCAAAAAATAGTCTTCGTCGAAATCCTCCCGTAACTCAGGCAAATCCAACATCATTTGCATCATCTCCTCGCTTTCGTTAGCACCACCGCCATTCAATGGGGACTCGGATTCCGAGTGTGTGTGAATAAATGTGCTGTGTTTGGTACCATTTTTATGATCCTGAGGCAAATCTTCCATGCCATCATCCTGAAACATCAAAACATCATCTTTGTGTCTATCTAAAGCGTCATTCGTAAAATACTGTGTGTGCTCCACGTTTGCAGCACCATTACCATGTTCGCCGTCTTTGTGGTTGAGACCAGGGTGTAGGTCAAGCTCAGACTCCAAGTCCTCTAAACCCTGCACAGTCGCCTGTGGGATGCTTTGGGTGTTTTGGGTGCTTTTGCCGTCCAGAACGGATGACAACTCTTCGCTTGACGAAGGATGGGTGATTTCCATCAAAGACATGAGATTCATAAACTCAGGATCCTCGCCAACATCGCCAAGCCCGCTTCCTTGCGATGCTGCAACCGGTGTTGTTGTGCTGTGTGAGTACACTGTTCGTTCATCGTCCATTGGGAGACTGTGTCCAGTGGATGTGATTGTTGTTGCAGAGTTTGGTGGTTGGAGGTACTCTTCTGATGGGTCTGAGTAATTTTGCATTTCAGACCCAAGGTTTTTGGTTCCAGGGTGCACAGAGAATGATTTATGTTTGTCCTGAGTGCCAGCGTTGGCTTTTTCAGTCTTTTGAGAGTTTGCCGATTTCAGCTTTCTAGATTTTGACGACGTCACTACAGAAGATGGTAATTGCAACATAGGTTGTGTTATAGCAGTTTGAACATGAGTGCTCAAAAGTTGTGGAACAGGTGGCAAAGGCTGGCTGGCTCCACACAGATGATTTCCCATGTTTGTATTTTGATCCGAATATGTGTCAGTCCCTAAAACCTTGGAAGTTGCTGTATTTGGAGTAATAATCGAAGAAGCCGTGGATATTTGCAGCAAGTTTGAAGAGGAGTTGCTCCGTATATTACTCGACATGATCGAAGAAGACCCACTGCTGATGCTGCTCCAGTGTTGCTGTTGCTGGTGTTGAGACTTCAAAGAGCTCACGGTGCTGCCTGGATTCAAAGTAGTATTTCCTACACATCTGTTTGGAGAAGTGGATCTTCTTATTGGTGATAATCTAACCACTGAAGAAGCGTTGGTGGAGACTGATGCTCTCGAATTCATTGACCCGCAAGTATTCGTTCTTTTTCTTCTGGAGATATAGTGAGTTTTACTATGAGTGGACATCGAAACTGGTCCGGCTGGTGCTCCTGAAGCTGCTGAAAAAGTGTTGTATTTGTTTGTGTGTGGAGTTGGAACTGAATCCAGAAACTGTGTCCCCGTGCTGGTTGCTGATGGAAGGTTCAAATTTGAAAAAGAGTTTGATGCAGAAGAAAAAACTTTATTGAAAGCAACAGAGGCATCGTTTTCATCATCATCGGCATCAGCAATAAGATGAATGTTTTTCGCACTTTCCGTTTCTCCGTACTCGAACAACTCGTTTTCATCCTGAGTGTCGCTATTGCAAGTGACGTTGGTGTTTGTGTTGCTCCCGCTGCGGCTTTCTGTGGCCAAATTTTTGGCCAGCAATCCTTGCTTCAAATGATGTTGTTGCATATTCATCAAGCTTGTTTCACCAAAAGTGTTTGATCTTTTATATCTTGCATTTTTGCTGGCACCTGTTTCAGTTGTTGATCCTGGCGTCATACCATTTTTGTTATTGTAAATGTTTGCTTGTGCGTTTGGAAATGCAGAAGTTGAAGTGTTCAGTGGACTATGAATAATCGGTGCTTGACTGAATCTTGACAATACTGGCGAAAAGGTAGATTCAGAAGAATCGCCAAATCTTGCACTTGATGCCGATAACGTTGAAGCTGCATATACAGGACTTGTTCCGTCTGCTGTTGCTGCAAAAGATCTATTGCTAGTATGATTGAAACCATAGGGAGAATATGGTGGATCACTGATAGTGTAACTTTTTGATCTTTTTAAAGCAGACGTCGGCCGCGAGTATATTTGTTTGTTTAGTCCATACGACTGGTCCACCAGCGGTGACGATCCCGCACGAGTGTTATAAAGCACGGGAGACGGTAGCGGCGATTGAGTGTGCTGATTGTTGAACGATGTTACTAACTGACCTTCGGTAACGTATGGTGAACTGCTACTTTTAGATTGGAAACTTTCAGCAAGCATTGGCTTTCCCGAAATGGAAGAAAATGAACTTGCTACTGATGGAGATACAACAAACCCTGACTTAGAACCCTGAACTTGGTGAGATTTATGGTAAACAAAATTGGCATCATTTTGTGCAGTCTCCGAAAACTTTCCCGCTGTAGTTTGTTCATTATCGTTGACGAAATTAGTACCTGGACTTTTACTTCTCAATGTGTTTCCCGTGGCATAATGCAGAATCCTAGAGCTGTATGACCTTTTCGTTTTCTTTTGTTTTGATGAATCTTTCAATTCTGATGCTTGTTGTTGATATTTCAAAGATTCAAAATTTGCCTGTACATCTATATTTCGGTCATCACCAACGTTTCCAAACGCTTCTTTACAAGTTGAGATATCGTCACTTGAACAAGAGCCATGTTCATTATGCTTGTATTTGAATAGTTTCAAAACACGGCTAGTTCTGTGATGATGATGATGATGATGATGATGATGATGATTATGATGATGATGCTGATTATGATGATGCTGGTTTTCAGCTGGTTCAATACCATTTGGTGAAAACTTGCTTTGCAAAACTTGCGTATTCATATCAACTGTCATTGATGAAACATTTGTACTGTTAGTGCTAGAAGTCCCCACACTATTAACAGGTGAAGGATTCTCTGACATCGATTGATGCATGTATCCTTTGAATTTTGCCAAAGATTCGTTCAAGTCGTCAAGGGCATTGTTGCTGGTTGCATTGAAACCAGTGTCGAGACTCAAACTATTGCCATTGGCCTTGTCGGTTGACTGGGGCAGCACTGGACTGCTGATCGAAGCTTTGAGTTTGTGATGTCTCCTGTAATGTGGCAATCTCCATCTGGAAGTAGATGAAGAAGGAACTTGACTGGCTTCAGAACATTTCTGATCCTCTAGTGAAACATTGGAAACGTTATTTGTGGATCCCGTGCTTGAAGCATATGACGCAGACACAGTTCCCTTCACTGTATGGTTATTGCTATTCCTAGAACTAGGTAGCAAGGGCATAATGACTGCTTTTGTTCCTGTGGTTCTTTTTCTTTTTCTTTATGTATAGTTTCAAAACTTGCTTTCGTCACCTCCTCAAAGTCAACTTTTTGGAAAAGCGCGGCAATGTCTGAATAGGTGCAAACTAATGAAAGCTGCTCGAAGTGTTGTTGCTTTTGCTTGGAACTGCAAAATAAAACTGAAAAATAAAAAAAAATAAATAGTGCTGAACTCTGCCTATTCTGAAAAACGCTGTTTTTTAATAATGCTGTTCTGTGCTTTTGGCCAGATGGTCTTTTAGTTTTCTTTTTATATACTGCCTTGTTTTTTTTTTCACTAGGAAGAGTAAGACCTTTTGGAAGCTTGTGATGGAAACCACGAAAAATGGCAAAATTTTTCAATGACAATGTAACGGCTTGCTAATGGAACCCATAAAAGAGCTTCCTCGAACTTGAAAAGTAATGAATTGAAAATCTTCCACTATCAGACTTTTTGTACAGTTTATACAAATTTTACTACGGTTCAAAATCCGTATAATTAAAAACCTTCCAAAGATTCAAGGAGTAAAATCTCTGTTTATTATCGGCATCAAAGAGGGTTACTGAGAAGCGCTTTGCCTGAGCTTGTTTCTTCATTGGTGGTATCTCGGAGATCTTTCCTGAGGTGCTTTTTTCTTTTTTTTTTTTTTTTTTTTTTTTGTCCGTTCGGCCTGCCCTTTGATACTTGTAATGTGAAATCTTATCGGTCTTCGGTTCCAAAATAACTGTAGAAACTAAACTCCAAGGAGTATTGCGGCAGAAGATTATCTTTTTTTTGAGCTCTTTATATTAAAGGCCACTTTTTATCAGTGTTGTGCTCTGTGTGTGTGTGTGTGTTTTTACGGTAGGCCCACGTTCGAATGCGGAAATAACATTCTTGCTCGAAAAAAGATTTACATTCACAGAAAATACACAGAAAAGACACACAAATATCACCTCACCTTTAGTTTGCATTCAAGAATTTTCATTGTATCGGACAATAGCTCGTTGAAAACATGGTATTCAAAACAGGAAAGCGTTGACATTCTCCTCCTGTGGAAAACGAGGTTTTGACTGCAATTAGAGTGTTGTATGTACGGAAAACATTTAGAGTCAGAAAGAACTAACGAACTGTATGAAAGAAACAAGCTGCATGGCGCCAATGCAATGCTTAGCTAAAGCTTTTTTCCCTACCGACAGTAGCGCTTCCTGAAAACCTTGAACTGTTTTTTTCTACTAAATACGGAAAGACTTCATCATAATAGTTCTAATAACTAACTCAGGGACTCTTGCATGCTGGTTTGTTAATTCAATATGAGCTTTCCACATCAGTAGTCTCTCACCCACACAGCACGTTTTGAAAACTCACTTGACCAATACTCTTTTATAAAGCTTTCTTTACCGACCGCCAACGCCAAGAAAAAATAAACTTCGGAGAATTTGAATGAAACGTCACGAGACGCGATTTTTATCACATTGACTAACAAGGAAACTGTATCGTCAAAGCCAGAAGGAATACTCTGCTACTGACGTCTCTGTATATTTCTCTCAAAAAAAATAATACTAATGCACATATATACAAAAAAATTATGTAAAAAACATAAATGTCTATCTAGTGGAAAAATCTTACACTACTGTTTCAGAATATCAATTAAATGGAGATGTCCGTCTGTGATAGTCTTGTGAGTATCTGGTGTATTGGTCTGTACTCGTTCTGCGGTCGTTCGTACTGGCACCACGAATGTGATTTTCCATAATATCCAATGGAATTTCTTCGGTTTGAATGGTGTCCATAGATTGATGATATTTGTTGTTCCCGCTGTTGATTCTGTTCCCGTTTGAAAGACCGATATCGTTATCCAACTTGTTTTCAAAAGGAGAGGAAGTTGTTGCAGACGAAATATGGCGACCACTCAAAATTGGAACAGATTCGTCAATCATGCTTAAAACACTCTTGACTCTTTGATGAGAATTTTTGTTATTTTTCACCATTGGATTCACATCTTCATCCAAAATACCGCCTGAACTCTTTTCTTGGTCTTCAACCAAATAGCTGTCTTCAATTTGAGACAAAGCATCCAGAGAATATTTGGAAATCTTACGTCTGTTTGGATCAGTTGGATCGTAATCTGGCGGATATTGATCAAAATCCCCTCTTTTCCAACATTCCCTAATAATATCAATATCTCTTGGGAAAAACATTTTTTGTAAAACATCAAAAGTAAATCTAGGCAATAAACAAAACAAAATACCAACAAACAAAACAGCCCAGAAACTTGGTGCACCGAAAACTCTGGCAGCAGCTTTATAAAATTCCCCACTTCTTAAAGCACTGGTCCAAATACCTGTCCATCCAAAAAAAACAAGAATACTGATTGCAACCCAAAAAGATGTAAACCAATCCCATCTGTATTGTTTCATCAAAACAAACAAATCACATGCACAAGCAGAAATCGCAGTGACCGGAACACCAAGAAAATATCTAGCAGTCAACCCTAATCCATTTGATGAGACTAAACCCGTTTTAGAGTAAAGAACGTATGGGAAATAAAAGGCAATAACACTTTGATACAACCCATCAATCATGTACCCCCAGAATTTCTTCATTGTCCATTCTGTTCTCAAAATACCGCTTCTGTATAATTGTGGAACTAAAACAGAAACAACATCAGAAACATCTTGATCCAAAATACCCAAAAAGATAACCGGCAAAGATGTGAAAGCCAAGTTATAAAAAGACAAATATGTGTACTCGAACAAATATGAACCATCAAAATCGTTGTAAATACCATACCAAAACAACGCCAAAGTGAAAACAACATTTTTGTAAAAAAAACATGGAATCATCTCACTCAATCTCTTGTACGACCATCTACCATGAACCAAAATCAATCTTGTCAAATACCTGAACTGCCCAATAGCATAATCACTACTCATAACAGCTTGTCTACCTTCTTCACCAGCAATACCAACACCAACATCAGCACTTTGAATCATGGCAACGTCATTCGAACCATCACCAATAGCCAGAGTCATGACATCTAAAGTGTCTTTAACCAATTTGACCACAGCAGCTTTTTGGGCAGGAGAAACTCTGCAACACAAAACAGCTTTACAATTTTTACAAAGCAACAAAAATTTACGCGAAACTTCCTTGTTCATTAAAGCCAACTTCAATGCGTTACCATCAACAACAACACCAAATTCACCTTTTGGAACTTCGTGTTCCTTTTTCGCTTCTTCCAGCTCTTCTTCGCTCCCACTCATTCCAAACTTGTCGTGCAAATATCTAGTGATATTACGTTCCACAATCGTAACAGGGTCGTCTTCCATAACTCTATGTGCATTGTTTTCTCTATCTTCTTCCGAAACTTCATCGTTGATGATAAGCAATTCCATGTCGTTACCCAACAAGTTACAAGAAAACCCGATGTTGATGGCTGTTTCAACTTTATCACCAGTTAAAACCCATAGTTTAATACCGGCTTCACCCAACAAGGCAATAGAATCTGGAACACCGTCCTGAAGTCTATCTTCGATTGCAGTACCACCCAAAAGAATCAATTCTTGCTCAATTTCATCAGCAACACGTTCCATAGCGCCTTCTCTATCATTCAATGAAGAAGAAGCAGCATCGTGTCTTGCGTTCCATTCCAAATATTGTTCCCATTCGATTTCTCTTTGCGCAACACAAAGGGTTCTCAAACCTTCAGTGGCAAATTCTTCCAAATGTTTGGCGGTGGCATCCAACAAAGCTTCATCGTTCCCCGTTTTGCTCAATCTAGAGTAAATAATAGAATCGGCACCTTTAGAGAGTAACAATGCTTTTGGTTTGTCGCCTGGAATTTTGATAATACATGACATTCTTTTTCTTGTAGAGTTAAATTCTAAAATGTTTAAAACTTCAAATTCCTTTTCAACACCTTGGACTTCAACAACAACACCTGTTTTGGTTCTGGTGATGAAACTATAACCCATATCTCTTGCGGTACATACCAATGCGGCTTCATCCGGAGATTGCGCTTTGTAATCCAATTTCCCCTCCACAGTCTTGGAAGGTTCAGTCAACACTGTGTGACACAGAGCAAGCGCCAACATGAAATGCTCATTGCAGTTTTTCTGATAGTCGCCTTTCGACCCTTCCAAGTCTTGTACGAAGTCTTTGGAAATAAAAGTAATTTCGTCTGGGAAAAACTGGGAGTTACCTGACCCAATTTTTGGCAGCTTTTCAATCACAAATTCTTTGTCTTGTTTGATCCCTTCTCTTTCTCTTGTACCTTCTTCTTCAACATCAATCCCTTGTCTTTTTCTCAACCCTTGTAAAGCTTCAGTGTATGCTCTGCCGTATGAGACTCCATTGATCGAACATTTTTTGAACTCCATAACGTTTTGTGTCAAAGTCCCTGTTTTGTCACTGAAAATATACTCAATTTGACCCAAATCATCAGAGATGTTCCAAGATTTTGGTGTACACGGGTAGTCCAATTTTTCGTTGTACATCAACAAGTCACCGTAAATAAACAATGCTTGAGCCGTTTTGATGATTTCCACAGAAATATACAACGAAATTGGAATCAATGACTGGTATAAAATAAGGGCAACAAAGAATGAAACAACACCGTTGGCTGCTGGAGTTTTCGCAACAGTTCCAAATTCAAAATATTTTCTCGAAGTACCGTTTTCGTCGTAAAACACACCATTCACAACACCAGCAATCAAACACAAACAAAACAACAAAAAGAAATTCAAAATGACTGACCAATTCAACTCTCTTGAAATTCTTGATTTTTTCGTTGGAGTAACCCCGGCATTCAAGATAATTTTCGTTTCATCACCAGTGAAAACAACCAAACCCATAGCCCATTTTGTGTTTCTCAAAGTACACCCTCTCAACAACATGTTGTTGATTGTAACAGGTTCCTGTCTCAAAACCGGAGCACTGCCGCTGTGTGAATCTTCATTTTGTTGACGTTCGTTCCATTGCAAATTCCCCTGATAAGAGTACAAGTTAGGATGTGGACCTTCACTTTCAAGCCAAAATTTGGTTCTCACAATATCTCTTGAAGTTCTAATCAAATTGGAGCATTTCAGAGACTGCTTCACTTTCAAATTGGTTTCCCCATCCAAATTTTTTGTTTCCACGTAGCAAGCACCATCTGGATCACTTGTGCTTAGCAAAATCACATCTGCTGGGATCTCATCGTTCATGTGAATTCTCACAACATCCCCAACTTTAACATCTTTCCAAAAACTTTTTTTGAATTTGGATTCTTCATCATATGGCATATTGTAGTCAATCAAATTCCCGAATTTTTTCATTTCATTTGCCGTGTAGTGCATTGAAGTTCTTGGATCATCTAAAGAAGGTCTATAATCCTGAACCGAGTCAAAAGATCCTCTTCCATTACCACTGATGCGAGGCATTTGGAAATTGTCGTTCATTTGTCTTAATTCACGTTTGTGTTTTTCTCTAAGCAACTCTGCACGACCTTTTTTAGTCATTCTTGCAGAAATATATTTCAAAGAGGCCCAAGTAACTTTGGTACAGCTTTTCTTAAATTTTCTCCAAGCTGAAATATTGTCATCACTGCAGTTAAAATTTTCCACTCCAGTAAGCAAATGGGTTGTAGTGTTGTTAACTTGTAAATCCAAAATGGTTCTTCTGGAATCTTCAATAGCATCTTTGATTGCAGTGATACAAACAATAACAATCAATGGAACTGCAGAAAACCCAGGATTGGTCACACCAAAAATTGAAAACGCCCCAAGAATAACCATAAACAAAAAATAACCATTGGCAATGTTATTGAATTGCAACAGCAAGTTTTTAGGCACAAAATTCAACGGAGTATATTTGGTGGTTCTAATCTTGTTTCTTGGATAGATCACCAGTGGTTTCCCTTCTTCATCAACCATATTTGGCGGTAAATCCAAATTGAAAAAAATAGTTCTCTTTTCTGCACTTCTATTTTTACTTTCACCTGCCAAATCATTGACATCGACATCATCGCTGGTGTACAACTGGTTCATTGAATGTATAGGAAATTTGTTTTTCGCCCATTTCAAAGTTTTGGCTCTCCCAACTTTCGGTTTCCCATCTTTATGTCTTCTTGTGGCCCATCTCAATCTTTTCATTCCCGTGTGCTGATGGTGATTTTGAGCTTTAAGAGTCTTTTTAGCTGTATCACTGTCAGAATCATTATCTCCATTGTCACTGAAATCGTCAAAATCATCTGCAAATCTTGCGTGTTGGTGTGTAGTCGGTGTTTTCACATGATCTCCAAAAATGCTATCGTCGTCGTCATGATCTTCATCTTCATTTTCATCGTTTTCAATAACATGCAATCCGTCTTCAGCTTTCACAGTAGAAGAAATGGTGATGTGCTGATTAGTCTTTTTCGCATGATCACTGCTACTTTCCGAGTTATCAATGCTGTTGTCATTGCTGAATGGATTGGTGGGGCTAGATCTAGTGTTGTTGTTGTTATTCCCGTTCAGTCTCGAGTAATTGTTTGTGTTTGCGTCGTCATCCAAAGACACATCAAACAAGTTGTCTTTGTTGCTCATGCTTGGTTGTGTTCTTTGCTAATCTGTTTGTTCTATATTTGAGCGCTCGTTTTTTAAACAGATGTCTTATTAATCTTAGTTAATATCTTTTTCTTAGTAAGAATATGAAAAAATCCACGCACAAAACAAAACGAAAAGTGTGCAGCGGTAATCAAAACCAACCAAAAAAGATAAGCACGCGTTTGTTGTTTGTTGATTTCTTGCTTCTTGTTAATAACACTAGAAACATATGAAAATCCGCAAACGTATTTTACTAACTATAAAACAATAATCAATCTGCATATCCAATTTAAAAAAAAAATTCAATACATAACAAGATCATTCATTCCATCATCAAATTTTGAACAAAATATCGCCTAGTTTTGATTATCTTTAATCGTTGTTGTTTTAACTTCAGTGAGTTTTTTTTCTTTCTTCACTTTTGCGTTTTATTCGCCCTGTCAAAGCTTCGATGTACAGGAATTCCTGTAGTATTTACTTAATTAAATGTACTGACTAGGTGTTTTGTTGGGTTTACCATCGCAAAGGCAGGGTAGCTAAATACGAAATTTTAAACTGGAAAAAAAAAAGAATTCACGCGGGAAAAAACAAAAAATGAGGCTAACGTTTGGAACTTTAAAAAAAAAAAGAACCATTCATGTGCCATCATTTAAATGCAGCACTGACGAGTATCGCATAAGGCTAAAACAACGCAAGTTAACATCATGCCTGTACAGTATCTTTTTGCTCAGATGACTGGACTAGGTTTGTTCTTCTAGGTTGTGCTCAAAAAAAAATAAAGCCCTAGAAAAGCAAAAAAAATATGGTTTCTAGCAGGATCGAACTGCTGATCCCCGCGTTATTAGCACGATGCCTTAACCAACTGGGCCAAGGAACCAAATTTGTTGCAAAGTTTATAGCAGAGAGTTGCTAATTTTGCCGCACCCTTAATATCGTATGTTTTTTTTTTGGAATTGTACTGTTCATTCCCGTTACTAAACAAATCATTAAATTAAAAGCCTATAGAAAGAACACATTAAAGCCTATAAAATCATAAATAAAAAAATCGTTCTAAACTGACAGCTGTTATGCAAACATGACTACCAAGAGCACTCAAAACAACAGAGTCATGACTCATACAATTAGTCCCTCAACTGTATGAAACTGAGTGCATTTTTTTTTTTTTCATTTCAAAGTCGTCAGTGTTATGTCGTGTCTCCTCCTAACTTTTTTTCAATATGAATCTATTATTTCGCATATTTTTCTGTAAACTCTTTTGCTTTTTGTAAAGCAGCGTTTTCGTTTTCAAGCCATTCTTTGGCAACGTCATTGGCCAAAGGATCATGAGGGTTTGGGCTGGCCAATAAAGCTTGGATGCTCAAAAGGATGGTTCTGATCTGTAGGGCTGGAGACCAGTTGTTTTTCAAAACATCAAGACATATACGGCCCAATCTGTCGATGTTTGGATGATAGATTTTAGTCAAGAATCTGACTTTTGGAGGTTCCATCGGGTAATCTTCCGGTAGATACAGTTCCAGTTTGAAAAGTCCACCGGCATATGGAGACTCAGAAGGACCTTGTATTTCCACTTGAAACTGTCTCAAGTTTTCTTCGTTTGGAACAGCGGTTATTCCTGGAACAGGATCACTGACTAATCTTGATGTTTCTTTGATGATTCTTTTAGGTAAAGGATTGCTCATATTTATGGGTATCGGGAAGCAGATTGTTGTTTTGGCTATTTTGTGGTTGTTCTTGTGGTGGATCCCAGCAGTGCAACGTACTGTGGAAATATTCTTGAGAATCTCGATGAACGCTGTTCTACTAGCAATCGCTTTATTTTACACGCTTTTATGATAAGGTAGCGAGGAAAAGGAAAAAAAAGAGGTTTGGAAAACACAAAGGTCGGAAAAATGACCATCATGGACCGGGTACGCTTGTGCAAGTCACACGATGCTTCTCAGTTGCAGTAATTCATAAGCAATGACTTGCTAACCAGAACAAACACTCAACTTCAATCGTTATTCGATTAGAATTTAGAAAACTGATATATTATACATAAATTTATTATCAATAAATTATACACATATCGTAAAACATTGGGTTTAAACCAAAACCGAAACATCACTAAAAACAGATTGCCATAGGTAGGCAATTCTCATTAAAAAGTATTGGTCAGATTTGGTTATTAGGTTTGTGAACAAAGTTCACCAGAGGGAATATTCTTCATACATAGAATACTCCAAAAATACATTTTCAAAAAAAATAAAGCTGAGTAGGAAAAAAAAAAAAACAAAAAAACTTGAGATTTGTAATTCAAAACAACGAAAAATAAAGCGGTCTCAGGTCAAAACTGAAAGACTACATTTATTTTTCAGCTGGGGCTGGAGCGTCAGCTGCAGCTGGAGCTGGAACTGGAGCAGCACCAGTGGTGGCAGCAGCGGCGGCGGCAGCGGCAGCGGCTTGTTGACTGTTCATGTTGTCGTAAGCAGCTTTGGCACCAGAGAATTGTTTTTCAAAGAAAGCTTCGTCTTGCAGCATTTGCAAAACTTCTGGTTCAGAGGTTTCTAGCAACATACCGGTGATTCTGCTAGAAGCTTGTTCGTCGTTGTTGGTTTTAACTTGGACTTTTTCAAACAATGGTTGACCCAAAGCTCTTTTTCTGGCTTCTTGGGCTTGTTGTTGGTTGAATTGTTGGGCGTGTTGTTGTTGTTGTTGTTGTTGTTGTTGCATTGGGTAAATCATTTGTGGTTGAATGAAACCTCTTTGGAATTGAGGAGTAAATTGACCCATTGGAGCACCACCAGCGTACATGTTGTACATCATTTGTTGTTGAGGGATGGATTTGGCCATCATGTTTGGCATACCGTGGTGTGGACCAACACCTGGAGCACCAGCAAATCTCAATCTGTTTTTAGCTTGTCTTTGTTGCAAGTATTCAGCTCTTCTTTCTTCTTTTGTTTTGGCAATAACAACATACAATGGTTTGTCTAGAACCATTTTTTGGTGCATTTCAGAAATAGCAGTTTGAGCTTCTTCTCTGGTGCTGTAACAGACAAAACCAAAGCCTTTGGAGTTGTTGTTTTCATCTTTCATAACTTTGGCACTGGTGATGGTACCGAATGGAGCAAACAATTCGTTCAATTGTTCGTCATCAATAGAGTCAGCCAAGTTTTTGATAAACAAGTTGACAAATTTGTATTGCTCCAATTTTTCGTTTTTGAAAACTTCGTATTGTTTTTGCAAATCTTGAGCTCTTTCAAATTTCTTTTGAGCTCTACCAACATACAATTTGGAACCTTTCAACTCGAAGTCGTTCAATTCTTCAATAGCTTTAACAGCATCTTCATGTTTTTCATAGTTGACAAACCCGAAACCTTTGGATTTGCTTTCATCGTCAAGAGCCAAAGCACAAGAGAAAGTTGGACCAATTTTGGAGAACAATTCGGTGAATTCTTCTTGAGTGACATCCAACGGAATGTTTTTGATGTAGATATTGGTGAAGTTTTTCTTGATGTCATCCAATTTAGCTTGTCTTTCCTTTCTGGAAACGTGCAAACCAACGTACAATTCTTTCCCGTTCAATGGCATACCGTTGATAGATTCAATGGCATCGTTTGCAGCTTCAGGATCTTCAAAATGAACAAACCCGAAACCTTTAGATTGACCATCGACATCAACAGCAACTTTACAAGACAAAATTTTCCCGAAAACAGAAAAAGTGTCATACAAAGCTTTGTTGTCGATAGCTGGGTCCAAGTTTTTGATGAAAACGTTACCGTCACCTTGTCTTCTTTTAGATGGATCTCTTTGAATAGACATGATTCTGCATGGTCTGCCGTTGATTGGAGTGAAGTTCAATTGTTCAGCAGCTCTGGCACCACTTTCGTTGTCTTGGAAGTTGACGTAAGCGTAACCCAAAGATTGGTTGGTGACTGCGTCTCTGCAGACTCTGATGGAAGCAACCATACCGATTGGGGAGAACAAATCAAACAAAAGAGCTTCGTTGACTTCTGGGTTCAATTCACCAACGTACAAAGAAGAAGTGGAGTTTTCTGGAACATCAGAACCTTCGGTGGTGGTGGCAGCAGCAGCAGAGGCGGCAGCAGGAGTTTCGTTGACAGTCAAGTTGTCCAACTGTTCAGTGACCTTTTCAGTAATATCAGACATTGTTGTTCTTGTGGTAAACCTAGAGGTAATGTTGAAGGGTTGTTTTTTTTTTTTTTTTAGTTTTTTATTATTTTTTTTTGTAATATAATCTCAGAGAGTTAAAGAAAGTGTTTCTGTTCAATCAATGGAATGAGATTTAACGATAAATTTCTTAATATTAAACTTTCTGAAGGTTTATATATTTTATTTTTTTTTTGTATTTTTTGGGATTTTAAATCTAAAAACCTAAATAAACCTAATGAAAAAATGTGACCAATGTGTAGGGTTTTGTGATTTTTGTTATATAGAAAGGAGTGTTGCAAGCAAGAGACAACACATCTGAAAAAAAAAAAAAATAAAACATTTCAGTTGCTGAATCGCAGTAAAAGGAGCAACAAGTGTAGCTAGAAATAACTTCAAGAAACCACTGCTAGTCAATCCATATTGTGTCAAAGATTATGATAAGCTGAAGGAAGTATAGGATTGTCCTTCAAAGTCTAAATTTGGGCAAGACCTAAAAAGAGGTGTTAACTGAACGAAAATCATCAAAGTTCATCAATCTTTAAATTTTTTTCCATGCTTTGAAATAGTTCAACAACAACGACAGCGACAACGACAACGACGAAAAACAAATTCTGCAAGAAACTGGGAATACTCAAATCGAAACCAAAAGAAAGAAAGCAAGAAAGAGAGCAAGAAAAAAACAGCTAAAAAAAAAAAGAAATTAAATATAATGAAATCTTAAATTGAAAAAAAAAAAATCATGTGACTATCAAGGGCATGTGACTAAACGACTAAACGTCAAACGCTTTGCGTCGGTGTCGATTAAGACCTTTCATTATACGAAAAAAAAAAAATGTTTACTTTATCATCTTGTAAATACTCTTCAACTTAAGAAAGTCAAACAAATTGTGACATTAACACCATATTTTACAAGTAAACATAGAATTTGCTTGAGAAAATGTTTGCAGATATAGTTGGAACTTGGTAGGCAAAAAAGTCTCAGCACATCAATACAAAATTCTAAGCTCACTAGTTGAAAACAAGAGATAAATAGAAGTAGAGGCAAAATATAATATAGTAGTTTTACACATAATAGAAACAAAAAATGGTATAGATAGCTTTTTTTTATCTTCAACTTTTCATTAGTTTAGCCCTTTTTGGCTGGTCCGGTTGGTAATTGGGGCACAGAGTTCAAAATTTTCTTGTGCATGGCAATCAAGTCTTTGCTTTCAACTCTTGAAGGCCAGTAATGTGCAGCATAGTTCCATAGTTTGAGGAACAGTGAGTTTTTTTCATGGTCATTGGCTTTGTTTTTGTTAACAGCAGCAGCCACAGATTGTTCTTTTATATGGTTCCCGACTTTTAACAACTCTTTTTTCAAAATTTTCAATCTTTCTTTCTTGTCCATGGTTTTCCCACTCTGTTTCAATTTCACTAAAGAAGTTCTGACAGGGTTCATCAATTTTTTGATCTGAGTTTCTTCAGAGTTTGCAGTGCTTTTTTGTTGCTGATGTTGCTGTTGCTTATGCTGCTGCTGCTGCAATAAGGCCTTTGGAGCGATAGGAATGTTTAATGGCAAAAATTTCATTTTTTTGTTAGAATTTGAGGTATTTCCATTGGCTCCAGAGCTTTTGGAAACAGGTGCAGATCTTTTCAATGCATGTGCAATAGGTGGCGTTGAGCCTGGGGAGTTGGAGTGAGCTTTAGGTCCGGTAGGCAGGTCGGGATTTTCAACAATATCTCTCAAATGGTTGAACAAAGTGTCTACTCTTCTATTCAAGTGAGAGGCCTGAGGAGTCACATTTTTCTTATTGAGAGCCGATTGTGCATTAGCCAATTTGGCTAAAGACGTTGTTGAAGAGTTGTCATCTGCAGAAGAGGGTTGAGGCAATGGTGTGGATTCCTTCGTCGCATTTGTTTTCCCGTCCAAAAGAATTTTTTCAGTCAACCCCAAGAAAGGATCGTCTCTGATTTGTGCCCATGAGTTGTAACCATACTTGAAAATCCCAATCATTAATTTTTCATCGTCAAATTGATCCCATTCGCAACTCCAATTGACAGCCGTTTTGCATGGTTTCCTCAATTTGAATTTCAATGGATCTTCTCTGAAATATCTGTTGACATAGTTTTTCAGCAGTTTCATGTCATTGTTTTTTTTCACCAAAGTTTCCGCATTGACCCCGTTCAAACAGTAAAAATCAATTGATATACTCTTCTTTTCTCTCTTTTTAGCATTCAGCAATTTCACAGGATTTTCAGAGGCACTAAGTTCTTCTTCATTTGTGATTTCTCCTCTCTTAACCTTGTCTTGGAAAACTCTGGCTTTTTCTTCCATGTCTTTCAAGATTTCTGCTCTTTCCTTTTCTTGAACAATGCATTCTTCTTGAGCATATTTCAACAACTCGTCGTACTTGCTCAAATAAGTATTGACATTTTTAGGGGCTAGGTGTCTGTCCAGCATCAGCTGCTCAATTTTCTCTGCGTCCAAATATCCAAATTTTTGCAAAGCCCGGTAAAGACTTTTGATATCTTTATCAGCCAATTTGTTCATAGCACCGTTCCGTCTTGCAGATGGTTTTCTCTCATTGGACGAAGACAAAGAGTCATTATCGTCGCTGTCAGAGTCGTTATTATCGGATGTTTTATTTTTTGCTTGCCCGTTGGAGTTTCTCATTTTTTCCAAGGTCTGCTGTCTTCTTTGAGCAATATCCATCTGCTCTTTCACATACAGTTCATCTTTTCTCTTTTTCTCTTCTTCTTTGATCTTTTCAAGCTCTTCTTGAGGAATGATATCGTCCCAGTCGACGTCAGCTTTGTAGTCAGTGACCTCAAACTGTTTCAAAAATTCTTCACCACCTAAGTGAGATTCCCCAACTTCAGCAGTGGTGACATGGTCCTCTGCATGATTCAAAACATCATCCAAGTTCAATTGTTCTAATTTTTTTTGGTTATCGTTTGCCTTGAACATGTTGTTTGCACCAAACTTCAAAATCTCTTTCAACTCTGAATTTACTGGTTGATCTTTCACTTTTTTCTTGCTATCTTCTTGCAAACCTAGCGATATGATAGCGTATTCCAAAATCATTTTCTTTCTAGCTCTTTCCAAAATCTCTTCCTCAACAGTATCTTTTGACACAAATCTGTAAACCATTACGTGATTTTTTTGCCCAATTCTATGAGCTCTTGCCATGGCCTGCAAATCTGCTTGAGGATTCCAATCTGAATCAAAAATGATAACAGTATCAGCAGTCATCAAGTTGATACCCAAACCACCTGCTCTTGTACTTAGCAAAAAAACAAAATCGTCTGAACCTGGAGCGTTGAAATGGTCAATGGAGACCCTTCTCTTTTGAGATGAGACTGTACCATCTAGTCTTTGGAAGTTGATGTTTTTGATTTTCAAATAGTCTCCCAAGATATCTAACATCCGAACCATTTGAGAAAAAATCAAAACTCTGTGTCCGTCTTTTTTCAATCTGGTTAGAAGTTGGTCCAAAAGCACCATCTTCCCACTGCTCATAATCAACCCTCTCAAAATGTTTTCTCTAGTCATTTGTCCATCACCAAACTTATTCAAAACCATATCTTCTACGCTATCAAACAGGTATGGATGATTGGACGCCTTTCTCAACTCTGCCATGACATTTAGAAGAGAAAAATGACCCTGTGCTCCGTTTGAAGTCAATGCACTGTAATTCTTGGTCAAGATGTTTTTGTAGTATTCTGTTTGAATGTCTGAAAGCTCCACCCTCAAGATTCTTTCGGTCTTGGAAGGCAACGATTTCTCCACATCTTTTTTCAATCTTCTCAAAATGTAAGGTTTCAATCTTTTCTGCAAATCTCTGATATACTCTTCTTGCATGTCGTCTTGATTTTCAAAATCAATTTCCCTCTCAATAGAAAACTCGCCTGGCATCAAGAAATTGACCAACGCGTCCAACTCTTTGATATTGTTTTGCAATGGGGTACCTGTGATCAACAGTCTGTTGTTTATCTTGAATGAAAACAAAGATTCGTAAAGCGAGGATTCTGCATTTTTCAATCTATGTGCTTCATCAACGGCCAAAAATTGCCATTTAATTGATCCCAACTCTTGTCTATCCTTTAGGATGTATTCGTATGTTGTAATCAAAACATTGAATTTAAGTCCTGATTTTTTGTTGGCTCCCGAGTAAAATTCATAATCTCTTATGGTATCTCTGCTTTGTGTATTACCCATGTAAATTATCACATTTAAATCTGGTGCCCATTTTTCAAAAGTTTCTTGCCATGCGGGTAGAGTACTCAATGGAACCACAATTAAATGTGGTCCATATTGTCTTCTTGCAAAAACCAACCATGAGATGAATGCCACAGTTTGAACTGTTTTACCCAAACCCATTTCGTCTGCCAAGATCCCATTCTGATTTTTACTCCAAAGAAATGCCATCCAATTCAAACCTGTTAGTTGGAAATCTCTTAATTCTCCATTTTTGATGAATTTAGGTTGTTCAATCAATTTTTCAAATTTAGGTCTTTGATTATAATTTGAGGAGTTTTTAGGTAAAATAGATGAGTTGGTTCTTGTTTGATAGTGTTTAACCTCTAAAGGAGCCAACTGAACAATTTCAGACGCCAATTCCCATGTTGCTTCATCGTAGTTAAGTCTTCTCCACTTGACCAAATATTGTAATTGGTTATGTTCATTTCTTTCACTATCAATAATTCTTTCTGGTTTCTTGTACTCTTCAAACTCGTCCAGTCTTCTTTCCTTCTCGATATCCATTACTTCAATTTCTTCTCTAGTAGTGTATGGGTCGTTTCTGAACAAATAGTTTTGTATGATGAAAAGTTTGCAATAATTGTCCACTTTTTTCAAACCTTTGATTGGTTTCTTATTATTTTCTCTTTGAGTCGAAAGTGTTTGTGTGTCGAAATTTTCCCACGTATTATGCAAATGAGATTTCCCGTTCCATTTGACCAAGAATTGAAATTTCTCTTTGCATTCTTGTAAATCTGGTTCATGAGTTAATTTCTGGATGGCCTGGTCATCTTGATCTTGGGACTCGCTGTTGGTGTCATTTTTACTTTTATCATCATTACCGTCAAAGTCTCTCCATCTGTGATTGATAACACAGTCTATACTTTCTTGAGGCTCTCCATTGTCATTATCAGCATAATCATCCACCTCATCACCGTCATCTGTAACCAACCAATCTTGTTCTATCTCATCTTCATCTTCATCATCTTCATCATACATTTTATAACTGACAACTTTTGATTTCGCTCTATTAGAAAATCTCGTTGGTATCTGCTCTTGGTGGGGTTTACTACTGTAGCCGCCGTCTCCCCTTGAATTATTTTTTTTCCCAGTGGACTTGCTTTTTGTAGTGATTTTAGTCTTATTTGAGGTAACCTTTAAGCTCTGTTTCTTTTTAGCTTTTTTGGAAGACCCATAATTGTCCCCATACACATCATCATCGTCATCTGCAAGAAAGTCATCCATGCTGTCATACCCTTGTTCTTCGACTTCCATTGCGTCATCGTCATCATCACCATAGTCTTGTTCATTGTAATTTGTCCTTTTACTTGCAGTTCTCCCTGAAGATCTAGTCGACCCATTACTTTTGGCGGCACGTCCTCTACTTCCTCTCTTCTTCACCACAATCTCATCATCATCATCATCATCATCATCATCATCGTCCATGTCGTCCATGTCTACACCAGCGGCATCAGAGTAATTTTCTTTATCGCTCTTATCCATAGCTCCACCACTGTCACTGTCATCTTCTTCACTATCGTAGTAGCTCGTACTCTTTGAATTGGCACTTGTTCTTCCGGATCTTCTCAAACCGTATAGATCTGGATGTTCTAAAACGTCATCCGGCAACTCGCTAACCATATTGTTTGTCCAATTGTGTTTTTTAACTTTGAGTAATATAGTAAAATGATTAAAACAACCAAAACAAAAAAACAACTTTTTGAATGATGCAAATTGTACCAACACAAAATATAAAAAGCTTATATCTATGGAATGGCTACCTCGATATGCCTAGTCTCTTTTCAGTACGCGGAAAGTTCCTGGTTGTGTGGAATCTTGTTTGAGTAGTGATGGAGAGGTAATAAAGCTTTCTTGAATAAAAGTATATTTGCAGACGCTGAATAGTTTACACAACTAATTAATTAAATATGCATTGTTCTAATCATACTAGCGTACGAGATTGTAAACACGTTATAATAATAATAATAATAATAATGATGATAGTATGAAATACAAATTCATCAACAGACTTGACATTCACGAAATACACGAGAGAACAAAGAAAAAAAAACACACATACAAAAAAATGTCGAACCCAGGCAAAAGAATAAAACAGGTCAAAAAAAAAAAAAAAGGCAAGGCAAGCAAGCGAAAAATGAAAAATTTTTGGAAAGCAGACCGACAAATCACGAGACAATGAGAGAAAGACAGATAGACGAAGCGTTGATTAAATGTTTTGATCTTGTTGATTGGGTTCTATTTGAGAGAAATTGATAAGGTAACTGAAGCTAAAAAGGCAATTAACAAGAGAGTTCATCATAGGTCTCTTACCAATCAATATAAGTACATATTCTCGTATCGTCGCTTGCTATATATAAGAAGACCCAAAAACAAAAAAAAAACAAAGCAGAGCTTAGTTCCAAGTTGTAACTCTTCCCATTGGATATTTTAATTTTTTTTCTCACAAATTAACTCAGAGCAGCAATTAAATCTCTCTGAGGACCATGAGAAAATTTATGTACTCTCTACTAGAACACTGGTTCACACTATACCTGTTTTATACACTCATTTTCCTTCACACCTATTAGCTAGTAACAGGAAAGTCATTGTGATTTCTCGAATGTAACTGGAAAGAGTATATGGTACACCTGATTAATTATAGTCACATGATTGCCCAGTCACCTGACTTTGCCAATTATATAACCACATAAGTCACATGACACAAGTGGTGTTTTATAATTGTCGTTTCTTTTTTTTTTTCTGTTTTTTTTTTTTTTTTTTTTTTTTTTTTTTTTTTTTTCAGTTCTTTCTTTTGGCATTTTGTTTTCACTTCTTTCTTTGCTTTGATCACAATAATCATCGAAAGCTAAAGTCGAAAAAATTCAGACAGAAGCAATTCTTCTAGTTTTCTCCAAGAGATGGATGTTGAAGAAAGTATTATTCTTACCTTCGAACTTACACTAATTCAGAGTGCGAAACTTAATATTTCTTAGCAAATGATGATGATCTTTGTGACTTTTGAGTTTAAAAGGTGTATTGACGACTAGTAAATTTTTCATGTAAACAAGGTTGAGTTGAATATTTTTTGGCAGTGGCCCGTTTGAAAAGTATACTGAAATCTTGAGTCGTGACTTTAAGATGCCCTCCCTCTTGGTACTGTTTGTCTTCAAACGAATTTCTTGAAGGTTTGCCTGGGATTCCTAACACTTTTTCCAAAGTAATCTATCTCTACTAAAAAACAAGCCATCCATAGCAACCTTCGAAATACACCACACCATGTCTGACAAAAACACGAGAATTGCCATTGTCAACAGTGACAGATGTAAACCTAAGAAATGTAGACAAGAATGTAGAAGAGCGTGTCCTGTTGTTAAAACGGGGAAGTTGTGTATTGAAGTTGCACCAACTTCCAAAATTGCATTTATTTCTGAAAATTTGTGTATTGGGTGTGGTATTTGTGTTAAAAAATGTCCAATGGATGCAATCACGATTATTAATTTACCAACCAATTTGGAAAATGAAGTCACACATAGATACTCAGCTAATTCTTTCAAATTGCACAGATTGCCTACACCAAGACCAGGTCAAGTTTTGGGTTTGGTTGGGACCAATGGGATTGGGAAATCTACCGCATTGAAAATTTTGGCTGGTAAACAAAAACCAAATTTGGGGAAATACGATCAACCACCTGAATGGACTGATATTATCAAATACTTTAGAGGTTCAGAGTTACAAAATTATTTCACCAAAATGTTGGAAGATGATATTAAAGCCATTATTAAACCGCAGTATGTTGATAATTTGCCAAGAGCCATTAAGGGTCCAGTTACTAAAGTTGGAGAATTGTTGAAAATCAGAATTGAAAAAGGTGAAGAATACATTTTGGGGATGATCAAAGCATTGCAATTGAACCATGTTTTGAAGAGAGATATTGTCAACTTGTCTGGTGGGGAATTGCAAAGATTCGCCATTGCAATGACATGTGTTCAAAAAGCAGATGTCTACATGTTTGACGAACCTTCTTCTTATTTGGATGTCAAACAAAGATTGAAGGCCGCCACTGTTATCAGATCGCTTTTGGATGCCACAACATATGTCATTTCTGTGGAACACGATTTGTCTGTTTTGGATTACTTGTCTGATTTCGTTTGTATTTTGTATGGGGTTCCATCTGTTTACGGGGTTGTTACTTTGCCTGCCTCTGTTAGAGAAGGGATCAATATTTTCTTGGATGGTCACATTCCTGCAGAAAATTTGAGATTTAGAGATGAATCTTTGCAATTTAGAATCAGTGATACATCTGACTTCATCGAATCCGATGCATCAAAGAGTTTCCAATACCCAGATATGACCAAGACCCAAGGTGATTTCAAATTGACCGTTAAAAGTGGTGATTTCTCCGATTCCGAAATCTTGGTTCTTATGGGTGAAAACGGTACTGGTAAAACAACATTGATTAAATTGTTGGCCGGTGCCATTTCTCCAGATGACGGCGACAAAGTTTCCAAAATGAATGTTTCTATGAAACCACAAAAAATTGCACCAAAATTCCCAGGTACAGTTAGACAATTGTTTTTCAAAAAAATCAGAGGTTCTTTCCTTTCTCCACAATTTCAAACTGATGTTGCTAAACCCTTGAAAATCGAAAGCATTATTGATAACGAGGTGCAAACATTGTCTGGTGGTGAATTGCAGAGAGTCGCCATTGTTTTGGCCTTGGGTATTCCTGCCGATATTTACTTGATCGATGAACCTTCCGCTTACTTGGATTCTGAACAGAGAATTATCTGTTCCAAAGTTATCAGAAGATTCGTTATGCATAACAAGAAAACCGCTTTTGTGGTTGAGCACGATTTCATCATGGCCACATATTTGGCTGACAGAGTCATTGTGTTTGATGGTATTCCATCTAAAGACGCTGTTGCAAACACTCCTGAATCTTTGTTGACCGGTTGTAACAGATTTTTGAAAAACTTGAATGTCACTTTCAGAAGAGATCCAACTTCTTTCAGACCAAGAATCAACAAGTTGGATTCTCAAATGGACCAAGAACAAAAAGCCAGTGGGAACTATTTCTTCTTGGATTCTGGTTCGGTTTGAACGATAACGAGCGAAGCAAGAACGTGAGAAGTCTGAACGTGAGAAGAAAGAAACTTATTTATTTGAATGATGAAGTAGTGCAACAGCCTGTTTTTCAAATGATTATTAGTTTGAAATATTTATTAATACCTAGTCTGACATTGATAGCTTATAGATTTGTTTGTCTTTCTATGTAAGGTTGTGTAAGTGCACTATGTGTATAACGATTGTATATTATGAAACTAATTAGCTGAAAAAAAAAAAAAGAAAAAAAAAAAAAACGCGCGGCTAACATGAGCAAAGCAAGCATGACCCATCTGAGGTCCTGATATTTTTCACTCTAATAAGAAAGCCCATTATCCTCTTTCAGAGTAGCTCAAGAAGAAGGAAAGTCAAACACAACAGCGCATTTACAAAGCAATGACACATTCACGGAAGGGACTATGGATTGTCGGATACGGGAGCTTGATATACAAGGCGCCCATCCACTACCAGTACAGAGTTCCGGGTCTCATTCACGGGTTTATTAGAAGATTCTGGCAGTCTTCCTCTGACCACAGAGGCACTCCAGCAAGCCCGGGAAGAGTTTCCACCATTATCCCGTACGAGGACATTGTATCGAATCCATCCATACTGCAGGACACCAAGAACTACTTGCACTTAGCACAAGACCACGAGTTGACAAAAGACGATTTGACGATCTTGGCAACAGCATACTACATTCCGCCAGAAAAGGTTGCTGAAGTGGTGGAGTACTTGGACGAAAGAGAGCAAGACGGGTACACCACACATAAGATAGAAGTGCACTTGATGCCGCCGTCGCCCATGGTGGACGATCAGTACATGGAGGTTACACAGGTTTTGAACGAAACACTTCCATTGCACGAAGATCCCCACAGAAACATGCGATTTTACAATTTGCAGAGCACAGTGTACATAGGAACTTTGCAAAACGAATCCTTTATAGGTCCTGAAGATATCAATAGCACTGCAAAGATTATTGCTAAAAATGTCGGACCCTCGGGTCCTAATTATGAGTACCTGAAGAAATTGTATGACTGTATTGAAAGAGACTTGGTGACTTTCAAGGGTCAGTATCACTTGAGGCACAGAGACCACTACTTGATAGATTTGATGGAAAAAACCGAGAAGCTTAGAGTGGCTGCTTGATGTGGAGTCTTCGATTTCCAGTTTTTTCGGTTGGGTATTTGTACAGTAATGTGGGATGTAAGAGCCAATGCTTTTCCCAAGTCTTGCAAGAGTTCACTCCACATTTGCTTCCAATGCGTTGCGCAGAATTCGAGATCTAAATCGCGTCAAACTGGGCGCAACTAATTTCCCGCTCGAACCTTTTTCTTTCTTTTTTTTTTTTGTGATTCTGGATTTTTTTTTTTTACTGTTGACTCATCCACCGGCACGGCATTGCAGTTGCGCACCTCGTTTTAAAGGTTAACCGAAGTTAGATCTCCAAGGTCATTCATGCTTGATTTAAATAGGTTATGTTATGAGTTTTTGAAAAGTTGATATATATATATTGATAGTAAAACCCTTCAGTTCCCCTCTTCAAACAATCACGAAAGTAAACAAAAAAAATTCAACAAAAAACCAAAACTATGATCTCCGAAAAGGGCTCCACAATTGCGGCAACGCTGGGCACAGTTTGCTGGTGTGTGCAGCTAATTCCACAAATTATCTTCTTGTACAGAAAGAAAGACTGCACAGGGTTCCCACCTATTTTTATGTTTTTGTGGGTCATTTGTGGGATTCCATTTGCTTGTTATACGTTGATTTCCCACGCAAACATCGTTATTGAAATACAACCTCATTTATTCATGTTTTTCTGCAGTATATCGTATGCGCAATCCCTTTACTACCCACCATACGGACAACGGTCCATAAAAAAAGTGCTGCTTCACTTGATTCCAATTTTTCTAATCGACATCGCCTTTGAGTGCGGGTTTGTCATATGGTTGAGACCTATGTATGCAAAAGGTGTCACAGCCCCTGGGATTGTGTTTGGTACTGTTGCGAGCATACTTTTGGCTGCAGGATTGGTTCCTCCATACTGGGAGTTGGCGAAAAGAAACGGTGAAGTGGTTGGTATTTCTTTTATATTTTTAGGAGTTGATTCATTAGGTGCATATTTGAGTATTTTAAGTGTTATTTTAGGAAATATGGATATTATGGGGATCGTTTTGTATTCTATTGTTGCAGCATTGGAACTTGGTATATTTTTGAGTCATTTTATTTGGTGCTGTAGATTCAAGTGGTTTGGTAACAAAGAGAAATTGCTTGACCAAGAGAAAGATGCGGAACGTTACTCTGGTGGTGAGGGCGACAATGAAAGCCTTGCAACTGCGACAAATGGAGAGCCGCTGGTTATTGGCAAGACTGAAAGTGACAATTATGGCACTCAGAGCTTAGTGGATGGAACTCGTAATGAGAGAACTCGGAGCAACTCCTTTTTAAAGGACAACAGCGTGTCGGTGCAGGTGCAAGAAGAAACGCGTTCTTCAAGAGCAGATGTCTGATATCTGTTGCGTTTCTTTTTCTGTAAAATTTTCTTGATACTCATATATAGGCATTTAAATTTTTAATTGTATTTTTTGACAACTTTGTTTTCTGAATTTATTCTAGCAAATGGCTTTCAGGGTCTGCATTAAAATTAGACAATGGCATCGGCACTACTATTTTAACGCGTGTTTCAGACAGAGTGTTTTTTTTTTAGCCTAAAATGCAAAAAGTTTGATCTTTATGACTGTAGGGCTTTGGAAACAAAAACAAACAGCCAAGACACACACACACACACACACAAACGCATCCACTCGAGCGTAGAATGCCATGAGTAAACGACTTTCTAAAGAATATTTTGACTTGGTAAAGGATGCTTTGGCAGAGGAACGAGGCTCGAGAACAACACGCCAATCGAAACGAAAAAAACCAAACGAGGCAACACCAAAAATTGATGAAATTGTAGATTTGGACAGTGATAGTGATGCAGACTTAGCCCATGGAAATTCTCAAGATGTGATAACCCTTGACTCGTCCGAGGACAATCCTCCATCGTCCGAGGACAATTTCGACGACGAAGAGTTCAACTCTGACGATTTTGAAGATGTTCCCATGGATGAGCATGTTTCCAGTGGGGACGAGCAGGATGATAATATGACTTTCACGATCAACACAACCAAACAAACATCCGGAACTCCTAAGAAAAGAGAAGTTAACTCTGTGTCAAAAGAGGAAAAGCGCAGACGGCTATTTTTCCATAAAACTTATCTTTTAACACTTCTCGTTCACGGATACTTAAGAAACAAAATACTGAATGATCCAAAATTGCATAAAAAGCTAGACAAGTTGATTCCCGACCAAGTATTTGATTTGTTGCACCCCCCGAAAGACAACGAATTGCCATTGAGGAGCACCAGAAAATTGCTTGACGGATTAAAGAAAAGTATTGAAATATGGCAAAAATACTATACATGCTCGTATGATAACAACCATTATTTGATGGGGCTATATATGAGGCCATGGAATGAAATTGGACATAGCTCTTCTAAGAAAAGGGCATTGCTAATGTCCCAACAAGAGTTTTTGACAACAGTCCTGAAGAAAAAAAGTGGTTCGAGAGAAATCGGGACTCAGGGGTTTGTGGCATTATTAAGGGCAGTTGGCTTGAATGCGAGACTAGTTTTCTCTTTGCAGCCGCCGGATTTGACTATTATGAAGAAAGAGCTTGACAACAAAGACGATTTTGATTTGCAACTTTTGCTCAAGCAAACCAACGTGTTCATTGCAGACAAAAAATTGAGGAAAATGAGAATTAATACAGATGCGAAATACGAAGTCCAAACAAAACCAGAAAATGACATTGCTATTTTGCCAGTGGAATCACTGAAGTATCCTTTATTTTGGTGTGAAGTTTGGAATAAGTTCAACAAAACGTGGATCACAGTCGATCCAATGAATTTTAAGACTATTGAACAGCATACAATGAACCAGAACTCTCGTTCGAAACTTGAGCCTTTGTCGCACAGACAGGCCAACAAATTCAATCTTCTGCGATATGTCATTGGATATGACCGGAAGTTGGGTTGCAAAGATATCACACCTAGGTACACCACTCAGTTTCATTCCAAAGTTTACAAGAAACGATGTACCAGAGACGACGAAGCAAAAGAGTGGTATGAAAATAGCATCAAGTTTTTAAATTTACGTGGTGGACGTGGTACATTGAAGATTGATGAGTACGAAGACGAGTTTTTCACCAACAAACTCAACCTAGAAACCATTCCCGACTCTCTACAAGATTTTTCGGGTCATCCCAAATTCATTCTTGAAAATCAAATTCCTTCTGACTCTGTTTTGAGAGATGGTGCAAAACATTGTGGGTTCTTCAGGATTAAAAACAGAAACAAATCCTTGAAGGTCTACTTGAAAAGCGATATCTTGAAATTAAGAACTGCGCGTCAATGGTATATGGAGGGGCGAGTCTTGAAAGCAGGGGCTCAGCACTTGAAAATTGTCAAGAAAAGGAAATTTGGGCCTACTAAAAATTACGGTGACTCAGACGATGACGACATGGAAAGGCTTTACTCTGTTGATTCGACTGAATTGTTTGTTCCACCGTTGGCGAGTCCCCGCGGGGAAATTCAAACCAATGTCTATGGGAACATTGACGTGTATCAACCAAATATGATTCCTATGAACTGTGTTTTAATTGAAGATGCCTTGGCAATTAGAGCAGCCAAGTTTATCAGGGTACCGTTTGCAAAAGCCGTAACGGGTTTTGAGTTTGAGAAAGGTTTTACTGTAAAACCAAAGATATCCGGGGTTGTGTGTTTGCGTGATTTTAAAGACGCTGTTTGTTCTGCAATTGAAGGGATCAAAGTCGCTGAAGAGGAGGAGAAAGAAGAGAACAGAGAAGTGGCAGCTTTGAGTCACTGGGTCACTTTATTGAAGAAATTGAAAATCCAACAAAGATTAAACATGCTTCATGGTTCTGTTGATGCAGATAATCAAAACGTGCAAGAAGTTGCAGCAGGCGGTTTTGTAGCCGCTGACCGTAATGATGATCAAGATTTTGACCAAGAAAAGGAGGCTGGCTTTTTGCATGAGGACGAACAAGAAGGAGAGGAAGGTGGTGGTTTTGTGGTGAATGAAGAGGTTTACAAAGATGATGCAGGTGAAGCTAGTGATAATGCTGGTGGTTTCGTACAAGATGTTCTTGTTGAAAAGAAAGAAGAGAGCACACACCCAGAGGACGAAGGAGGATTTTTGCCGGACTCTGCAAACTCTGTTGGGGATGAAAAAACTGAAGATAAACAAGGCGACGAAGTTAATCTGTCAGACGAGTATAACGCATTTTTGGAGGAGTTAAACAGTGATTGATTAAGCATATGTGTAAAATTTGTAGTCTTTAATTAATAACACTTTTCACGACAATGCAGAATTGTGCAGATCAAAACGCTAGAGCATGATCTGCATAGTTGTATTTTTTTTTTTTTTTTTTTTTCTTGTTTTTTCTGTAAAGCCGAGAACAAAAACCAGAACGTCTGAAAGTTGCAGCTACGTATCATATTTTCGTTTGCTAAAAATTAATTCTCAGGTCCATGTCAGACACACCAACAGACACATACCAACTAACAAAAACCCAGAAATCATAAATCTTCAAAGGGCTACTTTTGACACCACTAATAGAAAACAAGGCGCGCAAACATGGGATACCTGGACCAACTAAAAGCTATACAACAGAATAAGAAAACACAGTCCCAGAACCAACGAAGCCGCAACTCATATGCAGACTCTTGTAACAAAAATGGAACACAATCGAATGGTTTTACTGATCCTTTGGACATGAAAAGTAGTATTCTTCCTGAGAGATACACCCGAGAGGTTGATCCTGCAGTAAAACGTTTGAAAGAACTGAGGAGACAGAAGCAGTTGGAGGAGGATGCCAAGCGTGGAGGAACACTTAAAGTGAGAAAACCATCTGCGGCGAGAAAAGCTAGACAGAGTCCCACGGATAAAGACTCTTCTATCACTTCAACACGTTTCAGAAAGAAAATAGAAAACAAACGGCAGAGTATGACAGCGCCCCAACCTAAAGCACCTGTTGTGAAAGAGAAAAAGCTTTCTTTTGAACAATTAATGGCACAGGCAGAAGGTTCAAACGGTCCCAATGGTGCTCCTTCTCACGTGAATAGTGCTGCAGTACCTCAGAAGCGTACTCCTGTGGAAATCTCAGGATGGAAGAAGAAGAAGAAGAAAAAGAGTACGACGACACCTTCTAGCAATGGGAGTTTACAGGAGAGGTTGAAAACTGCAAGCTCTCAGGGAGGAGCTAGCAATCCATCAGAAAAACAGGAAACTTTGATGAAGATTCCTTCAAGTTTCAAATCCGGGCCGTCAAAGAAGATTTTGAAGAAGCTGGAAAAACAAAAATCTTCCAGAGGTGGATACTATGGCGAAGAGGAAGACGATAGCGAGTTTGATGATTTTATAGAAGAAGACGATCCTGGTTACGATAGAAGCGAGATTTGGAAATTAATGAGTAATGGGAGAAACCGTTCAAGTCGGCCGTATGAGTACGATGATGAAAGTGACGATATGGAAGCTGACGGGTTTGAGATTTTGGAAGAAGAAGAGGCATCAAGAAAGTATGCCAGATTGGAAGACAAGAAAGAGGAGGCTTGGTTGAAGGAACACGAAAAAGCTAAGCGTAAGAGATTGAACAAATGATGATGCGCTGAGCGGTTTGCTTATATATATGTTAAATATAGATATGCGTGTAATTTATAAATAGGAGATTTTTACCAACATCTTTTTCTTCATGTAGCCGCAGGTGTAGTAGCTCAAATTACTAGTCCCAGAATACCGTAACATGCAATGATGGTTACCGCTATGAACAGAGAAAACCCACTCATGTAGTGCCACAAGGGTGCCTTAGTGAACCTGCTAAACAGTAGAAGCAAACTGATTATACCAAAGACTAGAGCACCTAGCAAAGAGCAAATCAAAATGGCGATGAAAAGAGATGAGATTTCTAGTTCAGAGCTGTGCTCGTCAATCAGATCAAACACCGAAAGAACAATACCAATTGACACCCCACACGTCAAACAAGACAAAACCAACGAAAGAATGTAAAGAACAGAAAAAACTTGGTCGTGTTTGTACTCGTAAATGATCATCGAGTCTTCCATCGACAAGAAATTTGCTTTTTTCACCATGGAACCATTACGGTTGTGGGATTGTTCTCCGGTATAGGACTCGTATGGATGATCGAAAAGTCTTGGTGAATCGAGCAAAGAGGAGTTTTCTGAGTTGCCACTGGATCTTATTCTTCCAAGTCTCAAATGTTCCAATGTCGACTGCGAAGGTAAAGGAGCATGCGGGAAGAACACTTTATAAGCTGTGTCGATAAAGTTTTTCGAGATTTTGATGAATCTTTCGTCTGGGTACAAAACTCCGTTTTCCAAGTCGTCATAATCTTCGTTTTCGTCGTAGTAGTCGTAGCCGTTGGAATTGCCGTTTTCGTACTCGTCTCCATCATCAAATTCGTTCCAATATCTCAATTGTTGGGTTTGTGAAGATTGTTGATTATCGTTTTCTCCGGATTGCCCACTTTCCTGCTGGTACAGCAAGTTTTGTGAGTTTGGATCTGTATTAAGCAAGGCAACAACGTTTCTGTGAGGTTTTTTCAAAATGTAGGAGTGATCATCGTTCAATGTTTTTTGCCTTTTCGTCAACTCTTGCACTTCAGACTCGATGACTTTCCCTCCTACAAAATAGAAAATGTCGTTTGTAATAAGATCGCTGGTGTACAGGTAACTGTCCTTATAGTCTTGCATGGTAAACTTGTAGAAATCCTGCATGTCATACAACTGCGAATGGTACATTGATAGCCATAAAGTGTTGTTTGTTGGAAATGCCATGATGTTATTTGCTTGCAAATTTTTATAGAAATCAATGAAAAACTCAATTTCGTTGTTCAAACGAGTGTCTATTTGTTTTTTGTTACTTGCAGGACTACTTGAATGGCTTGCATTGCCGGATGTCGAAGATGTTTTTGATTCAGGATCTAAATTGATCAAGGTCAAAAAACCATTGTTTTCTATAAATTCGTTGTTGTTGATGTTTTCGTCTAAAGTGCACAGGTACTTGATATTTTTGGTGGTTTTGTCAAACAAAGCAAATCTTGTTCTTTTGAACTCCAACGTTGGATGGATAACTTGCAAGTTTTTCGATTGAATCCACTCGATGATCATTTTGTTTAGAGGATGCGAACTGCTGGAGCTAGTATGAGTAGTATTCGAAGTTGTCGATGACGACATATTTGTGTGTGTAGAAGAGTGCATTGTGTTTGATGGATCCAGTAACTCTTCTGAATCTCTGTTTATAATGGAACTGTACGGCACTTGGTCTGTGACAATAAACTGTCTTATGCCTCCAATATGACACTGGACACAACATTTTTCGTTATTTTGTGTGTCATTTGGTAGTGATTGCAAACTCTCTTTTAAATAACTAATGATCAGATTTGGATGTGTGTCGATCTCTTTGCTTGTTTCTATATCTAATTTTTGGTGACCGTTGTTTGCTATTGGTCTATTTAACAATTTTAAGGAAAGTTTTTCGAAATCAGATTCCAAATTTTGATTAGAGAGTAATGAAACTTCCGATTGTTTTCGCAGGTTTTGCACTGACAATGACCGGTTCAATGTGTTGTTTTCTGGGACTGATAAATTGTGGGCGTTGCTAGAAGCAGTGTTTTCAGCGTTTGCAAATGATGATGTTCCCGATACAGTTGTGGTCAAAGCTTTGTCGAAAAACCCCGGTGCTATAAGCAAAAAACCAAGTTTCATTAGCATGAACTTCAACTGCATAGAGGATTCGCCAGAAACAACGAGTTTTTTACTTTTGAAACTGTTTTTCAACATCAAACCGTCAAACTCACACTCATCGTGGAAGACTTTTGAAGTTTTTTTATTCTTGTGGTGACTTTTCTGAGGAACTTGATCATTAGATCTGATTTGTTTTTTTCTTTGTTCTTGTTCTTGTTCTTGTTCTTGCTCTTGTTCTTGTTCTTGCTCTTGTAATTCTTGTTCCGTGTTGTCACTGTACAAATAGTCCATGATAAGAGAAACTTCTAATAAGTATGGATCCAAATCAACGTTGATAATCGACACTCCGTTATACCCCTTGGTGAAAATATCTGAAGATTGCAATTCATCAATAAAATTAGCACCTCTTTGACGATCTGGATAGTGTTTAACAAATTTTTTGAACAATTTCCTTATTGCTATTTTTTGCACAATCAAGAATCTAGACAAATTAGTTAGCAACTGATTACATTTGTCTATTTTTTTCAGAAAAACACGTTTTGTCTTGGACAAACTGGCCTTGTGTTGGGTATCTAACCGGTGTGAATCAATCTGTTGATTGCTATTGATTGTAGATGCCGATGACATTGCGTCTTTTTTCTGTTTCAATGCCAAAAGCTGTTCCTCCAAAACTAATATTCTACTGGTGATTTCATTTAATTTCAAGTTAATGAAAATGTTAACGTTTAAAAATTGGTCTTCAAAATGCTGTTTCATTATAGCCAAATGATCAGGATTAGAGTACTGGGTGGTTGTGCATAATTTGATGAGTTTTTTCAATTTATTATAATCCAAATTGTTGTACCGCCATTCGGGCACACTTTTGTCAAATATCTGTGAACCAAATTTCATGATGCTGGGTTAGAGGGTTGTTGTGGTGAGAGATGTAGTGACTGATGATTTCTCTTTTATCTTGCTTTTAAATGTTCTTGAGCTTTACAAGAAAGGAGTTGATGATGATTGAATTAGTGAAAAATAACTTCAAACCCAAATCCTAGTGTAAACTCGATGATGTTGCAAACGGTACGTTTATAAATTTGTAGCAAAACTGTTTGATTACTCAAAAAAAAAAAAAAGAAAAACAAAAAGAAATAACGTTTGAAGTATAATTTCTACGTTTGAAATGCTTGGTCTGAAAGAAAATCACTTTAGCGTGTGTTTTTTTTTTTGTCAGGTTTCTTGCTCTTATATTGCAGAGAGTTTATGGATGGTTTGTATGACGGTAAGGTGTAATAGTACTTATAGTACAACCACAGTGATGTAATAATGTAGAAAGCAAAGTAAGCTATGCTACCACGGGTTTAGCAACTGATGAATGACTTGAAATCTACCTCCATTTCCTGCAATTTGACTTCTTTTCTTGATATGAAATTTCAAATTTGAGTTTAAGGCAGCCTCGAGATTGGAAAGGCAAACAGTTGCTGATAAAAGACAGAAAATAGGAGGATTGACGAGATTAAAAGGCATTGTCAAAAGAGAAAGATAAAAGTTAAAGTGCAGCAAATAGACAGACAGTCACATACTAAAAAAAAGACAAAAAAAAAGGAGTAGAAGCGAAAAAAAAAAAAAGAAATAAAAATTAAACAAAAAAAAAACAAAAATGTTCTGCTAAAGAAATCAGAGA
>JFAV03000015.1:37880-99217 GCA_000585475.3 Hanseniaspora vineae
AAAAAAAAAAAAAAAAAAAAAAACAAAAAAAGATCCGCAGGGGCAAAAAAAAAGTGCACAGGGTTTATGGTTCTGCGACTTCAAGCGCAGAAAGAAAATAGTACAGGTACACAGAAATGCAGGTGGTAAACTATTTTATTAGAAGCTCCACGTCAAATCTCAGAGACGGGGCTTCAAATTATCCGATAAGTCATTTCTCTATTGTTTTGTTTAATGTCCGTCGCATTGTCGACAAACAGACAAAGGTTTCTGTTCGAAATGATAGCGCGGATTTTTCCGGGTGCACAGTTCAGACTTGTGTTTTTGGTAATGTCTGGATTACTCCGATTAATACGTTAGTTTCCCAATGCTGATTCAATCGCTTTGGCAACACACAGTACAACACAGACTGCTTCGAGTGTGAAAGTTTTCGAATGGTGTGGTCTCTCTCTCAAAATGAAACACGCGTTCAAGCAGTAAGAGTAAACAACACCACTACACACTGACTTGTAACGGAAGTAGAAAGGAGAAAGGAGAAAAGAGAGAAGAACATTGCATTCCCTTTTGGAAGTGCATCGCAGTGTTCTGCAGTACAGTTAAGCTTTTTTTGCAAAGACGTAAGAAAAGCTGAGTTCTTGGTTCGGCATTTGGCATTGACTTTTCACAGCTTTTGTTTTCAATTTAAAGCCTTTTTTTTCCGTTTATATACAAGGTGTATGTACAATTTTTGGTTTATAGTCTATCACACTCTCCTGTTTGTATGTATGGTTTGTATTGTTTCGATGTAATTTTTTTTTTTTTCATTATTAGTAAATCTGGGGCCACGTGGGTTGTAATATTAAAAATCAGTTTCCACTTTCCAATGTATTTACTTATTTATTGGTTTCTTATGAGTATTAGAGTTTTATGCGTAATTAATGCAGACTCAATACTGAAAGCGCTTAATAACAACCATAATAATAATAATAATAATAATAATAATACCAAGAATATTGCTTCTGCTGGATGAACAGAGGAGGTACATCTTTCGGTTTGAGTGTTTTTTTTTCACACAGTTTTTTTTTTTTGTTTTTTTTTATTTCTGATTCACGTGCACAAGAATTAACAAACTGTGTACTTTTTTTTTTTTTTCTTACTTAAACACACGTATTTCTGAACCGAGATTTACCAAAGATCTCATTTTCTGCAGCGTGCCATTTTTTTTTTCTGACTACGTTTGATGGTTTGAAGTCTAGCTTATAGGTATTAGTACCAGTATCATTATTTGGTGGAATATAAAGTTTGACATTCAAAGTGTCAGAGTTGTTGACATCGTAAAAGAAAATGTCAACGCCTATCCGTCAAAAAAAAAAAATACTTGTAAGAAGGCGTTGCTTTTTGTGTACAAAAGAAAGAAAGCCTTGAACGCGAAAGACATATGGTTGATGAACTATACTTGAAATTATCACATGTCTGCATGTCGTCCTTCAGGTAGCTCATGCTAAAAGCGGTTCAGGTGTTGTGCAAATGCTTAAATTCAATCGGAGTTTCTTGTAAATACACAAAGAAGTAGACCTAAAGGTTATGTTCTGTCAAGAAGCAATATGGTTGGAATACATTTCATGAAACATTCTTACGGTAAACGCCAATGTGTCAAGCTCTAGGTCAAGGAGGTCTGAAGTGAGAGTGAAGCTGACGCACATTTTATTCGTAAGTTTGTTGGCTGACCGCACCCTTTCTATTACATTTCTCATATTGAAATAGGCCATATACTCCATTACCAACCTATTAAGACTAGTTGAATATCAAGGATTTTGGCTCTGTCGTTGCTTTTTGGTCTCTTTTGCCAGTCTGCTCAAAGAACGCAAAAAAATCAGACTTAAATTGTGGATTTGTCTTTAATGTCTGGATAAAAGCTGCCCGTACATCACGTGCATAAAGAAAAACCTTGAAAAAAAGAAAGACTGGTAGTCACGTGTATCTTGTGACTGTGAAAGGACATTCAAGAATTTGTGAGCATGACGATATGGTCACTGCATTGTACAAGCACCTCTTTGCTAAAGTCGACCCCAAAAGGCTACTTCAAAGAAACACCACTACCACTAGCAGTGAAAACAAATCCAATTGTCAAGGATCAAATGAGCGCAAATCGAGAAGGCCAAAGTGGAAAAAAAAGATTGACCAAGAAAGAGAAGCTCGAGAAGAACATTCCACATTTCATCAAGAATCAGCCCTGGTATTATGGGTCTGCACCTGGGAACGAGAAAGCGGGAGACCCAAATACTTCAAAAACAGCAGATGATAATGACAGAGATATATTGGGGCATCAGCGGAGTGTGGCCCGTGATGATGTTTTGGATGTGAATAACAAAAAAGGGTATCGAACCAGTGGAATACGAGACGTGTATGTTGAGTATGGGTCTGGTGGGACGCGAAAGGGGAAGGTGGGTGTGCAGTGTAAGAATTGTGGTGCTGTCGGACATCGGATTAATGACTGTTTAGAACCACAAACAAAAAGGAAAAAAGCAGAGAGTGGAATACTTGATGTGGGGAAGTTAGGGCAGAGTGCTGTTCAGCAGCCCGTGTTTGTGAGAAGCGAGCATGGTGCGCAAAGCTATGATAGTAAAAGAGACACATGGTACGGGTACACGGGAGAAGATCAGCATACAAACAATAAAGTGCGGAGTAAGCAAAGCAGAAAAAACCATTCAGGAGAAAGTGGTGAGGGTCGTATTGAAAAACTAACCTTTGACGAGGAGATTGAGTTACGTATTTTGGGTCTACAACCAAGCGATGTGCCGGGGTATTTCAAGGAAAGATCTCACTTGAAGTTGTCTAGCAAAGAAGGATTGGCCTCTGTCAGACTAAGAGAAGACAAAGCCGTGTATCTAAAAGACATCAAGTTTGATCCGCATACGGTGAAACTTTCTGAATTCCAAACAGAAAAACAACCAACGAACCAAAAGAACGCAGCGAAAGACGATGCTGACGATGAAGAAGTGGTGATCAAGTATGATCCGAAAACACGTATTTATAAAGATGAAACTCAAGGGTTTGTCAACCCGAATAACAATATGTTTTACCGGTACAAAACGGGTGAAGGTTTGGAATTCGAGACGATGCAGAAAAAACTGAAATATTTGCAGAAACAAAATAGAGAAGAAGACTCTTCGTTGAAATTGGTTGATGAGAAAATATCGAGTAAAGTGATGATTGCAAATCCTACCATGTATGAACGGTTGTTGAAGAAGCAGGAGGACGTTGCAGCAGAGGGGCAACAGAAGAAAGAAGCCAAAAGGGATCTTTCTAAGTTTGAGGCCAAGAGAGCGCAGGGGAAGTCGATGGATAATAGTGGTCTTTTGAAAAAGTACAAGTGAAAGCAGGTGCGAAGTGAGTGTTTTGCAGAGACCGTGACTACAAATACTGCTTGACTGGGTCTTTTGTGAGAAAGGGGGGGGGGGGGCTTTCTTATATTAAAAGACCCCAAGGATCAGCAAGTCACATGGTTTCCGAAATTTCTCACATTTCTTTTTCGCTTTCGGGTCCTGTACTTTTTTGCTTTTCAAGAGCACAGGTTTTTTCGAACGCATTATATGTTCCATCGGTAAATCTCATTTACTCTTATAAAGAAGAAGAACTCCAAGACACAACTCCAAAACACAAACTCGAAAACAATAATGGAAAACAGTGCGTTTGTGAAAACTTTGGCTTCCAATAACAGAAGCACCAGACAGAGTGCTTTGGAATCATTGAACAAATATTTACAAAAAAAAGATTTGAAACAACAGGATTACGATAAACTATGGAAAGGGTTGTACTATTCAATGTGGTTTTCTGATAGACCAAGACCACAGCAGAGACTGGCCAACGAATTGGGTGAGCTGTTTGTGAACGATGTTTTTGTGAAGAACAATGCAGTGACCAATGCGAAAAGTAAATTGCCACAAAACCAAGAAAATTTCATTAAATTTGCCAAAAGTTTTTGGAAAGTCATTCTGTTGGAATGGATGAAAATTGACCATCACAGACTAGATAAATATTTGCTGTTGATCAGAAGAGTGTTTTACAATCAGATTTTGTACTTGCACGTGCAAAAATACGACCAACTTCTAGTGCAAAACTATATGACCAGAGTCATGGAGAGATTTCCCTTGAGTGGAGACGTGAGAGTGTACAATGGGATTCCATTGCATATAATAGATATTTTTGTTACTGAATGGGAAAGAGTCTTCAAGACCGATATGGATGAAAATTCAGAAGACGAAGACGATGCTGAGATTGATGCTGAAGTGGTGAGAAGCTCGTGTGTTCCACAATTCATAGAAGTTTTTGCGAAATTGACTCAAAACGTGGATGTTTCCAAAGTTTTAAAGACCAAGATCAAGGAAGACATTTTGCAAGATAGCACTCTTTCACAATGGGGTGTTCTTCCAGAAAACAAGAAGTCTGCTGAAAAGGATGCAAAAGAGGAAGACGGTGGTGAAGAGGAAGAAGAAGAAGAAGAACAAGAAGAAGAGGAATGGAATGGGTTTTGATCAGTGATGTGTGGTCTTTCTGTGTGTATAGTTGTGTAACGTAAAAACTGTATTGAATTTTTGTGATGATTCATTGAGAGGTGGGGGGGATTCAAAATTTGTCAATGCCGATACCCGACCACCTGTGTAATTTTCCTAAATAAATGCACCGCGTTTTTTTTTCTAGCTCCCGACTTTTGCGTTGTTGTTGTTGTTGTTGTTCTTTCCAAAATTTTTTCCATTGAGATTTTTCATCAGCATACCTTGGAAGCGGGTCTATGTAGATAACACGACTCAAGTGAAACAACCAACCAACACACTTAAACCAACAAAACACATCACACGACCCCACAACAAACAATGGCTAAACAATCCAGTAATCAAGTGGAAAAATTCACTGAAGTCCCATTAGAATTTGTTAAAGAAGGTGTTTCATTTATCAACAAATGTAAAAAACCAAACAATGCTGAATATATGAAAATCATTAGAGCCGTTGGTGTTGGTTTCATTGGGATTGGTGTTATCGGATACGCCATCAAATTGATCCATATCCCAATCAGATACTTGATTGTTTAAGCGCAGGGGGGTTTTGACCTAGAGAGGAATAGATGAGAAAAGAGATTGGAGAATACAAATATATTATACATGAGGGGGAAAAGAAAAACAACTTCATTACAGTGTGCATTGACTGCATGGCGTGAAGTGCTCTCAATGCTTTTTTTCAAATATATCAATACGTTCTTTAATTTTTTGTATACTTTAGTGACATGATTATAAACACCATATATACACAACATACGTACGTTACATACATTTTGGCATTGTCTTTGAGAGATCTCGATTGTTGCTCTGACTTTTTTGCTTTGGTAAAGTAAGGTCACGTGTGAGTGTGTAATTATCTATTCGTTTTGTACAAAGATGCATGCGTGGGACGGGTAAACTACAATGCATATATATATATATTTGGTAACCCACACACCGAGATACACATTAATCATAGATCTTTTTCCACCGTGTGTATACAAATAGTAATAAGGTATTCCACAACACCCCAACACCACATGCATACTACTATTTTTATCTCTGCTTGTTTTTTTTTTTTGTACGCTATTTTTCAGAACTAATAACATTTGAGCTATTAGCACAACCTCTTTCTACTACTGCTATTACTGAGTGTCATTTTTGCTCTTCTGTACGGTTATATATGAAACTTAACAAATAAGAATGCATGGTACGGTATATATATATATATATATATATAAGACGAAAGATATTAAGGGAGAGAAAAAGAAGATGGTTATTCTTTCACAGGCGGAGAAATGAAATTTTCATTTGAAAGTTTCTGGTAATTTAGTTGTTTTAGGCTACGTCGTGACGTTTTGGATGTCGCTGACGTAATGCGTCAGGGAGTTGTGTTTACATAGTGTAGCAATATTCTTTATTAGCATAATGGAAGAAATCCCAAAGAAACATCGAGGTCAAAGAGAGACATACTACTAATTGTAACAAGTACTACTCCATTCATAATGTCAGTACAGAGTGCCATACCCAATGATAAAAACTACTATAAATTAATCAAAACACATTTTCCCGCAGCTAAGATTAAGAAAATAATGCAAAGTGATGAAGATGTTGGTAAATTGAGCAGTACGACACCAGTTGTTAGTGGGAGATCATTAGAGTTTTTCATTGGTTTGTTGATTGTTGAAAGTAGTAAAAATTGTGCAAAAATGGGTACCAAAAAAATTACACCGGACATTGTCAAAAAGACTATACTGGAGAATAATAAATTTGATTTTTTAAGAGATCTTTGTGCTGGAGAGGGGGGAGAAGAAGAGCAGGAAGAGGAGGGAGATAATGCTGGAGAAGGAGAGCAGAATATTGGAGATATGTAAATAAATATATATGCATACAAATATTAGTAGTAATAATAATAATAATAATAATGTACACTAAGCTTGATAAAACGTGTCTAAAAATAGTATCAAAGAAAAGATAAGGCATATATTCGAGGGAGAAGAAGGAAAGGAAAGGAAAGGAAGGGGAGAGGGAAGGGAGAAAACCCATAAAATGCCAAGAACAAAAAAACACACAAATGCACTTCTACTAATTAGGCCATGGATGTAAATATCAAACTATAATACTAATACTAATGATAATAATAATAATAAACAATCACCTGACTGCTGCGATATTACTATCGATAATAAAGATAAAAAAGTTCATATCCGCGGGTTTTTGTACAGAGTAGACTACTACAAAGACAATGTGTATTGACTCTTTTTGTTTATACTGCGCTATAATTTTGTGTACCAATGTAAATACTACGTAGTGATGCTGTTGTACGTAAAGCACACATACTGGAAATATTGGAGAGAAGTTGGTACGAGGTAATTTAGAACAAGGAAAGACTGTATGCGGAATAAGTACACCGAACTTGGGTCAAACATTTATGGAGTAAGTGTTGGCACAGGTGATATGGGTTGAGTGAGTACTCAAAGAAGTGTGGGTACCTTCAAGATAAGTATCAGTATCAGCAAGATTAATAATAATTTCAAGAAATAATTAAACTCCAAATAGTCACACTGCTATTATAGCACTCTGTTTTTTCTTATGCATGTGAGATCTTTTTTTTTGGTCAGTTTTAGAATTAATGATTGCCTTACTCCGCTCTGTAAAAAAAAATAGGCATACTACATAGATTTAATAAAACATTTACTCCTTGAATTGGTTAAAACATTTACTCCTTGAACTATTTAATCAATTGTTTGACTATTTAAATAGTATATGGAAACTTTATATAATTGTTTTGTTTACCATTTCGTATTTTTTCAAATTTTTTAGTCAATGGTGTGATGCTTTAATGAACTCGTCATCAATTGCTTCAATGAACTCGTCATCAATTGCTTTAATAAACTCGTCATCAATTGCTTCAAAATCCTATCCTTGTTTTTTTGTTTCGTTCCTTTTTTTTTTTATTTTTGTTCCTATTTCGTTTCGTTTCGTTTCGTTTCGTTTTGTTTTGTTTCGCTTTTTTGCTCTGAAAATTTACTGCGCTGCATATTTTTAGTGTGTGTGTCTCACACACTCTCTCTTTTTGTCTCTCTTCCTGTCTAAGTTGTTTCATTAACAATCCATCGATCAAGCTATTTTTAGTATTTGAAGTTTCAAGTCTATGAGTTTCAGGTACAACAAAGGTTCTCTTGTTTTAAAGTATTGAATTTTGTTGATTAATTCTAGCCTTCTCTATTACGTTTTTTCTGATTAGGTTATGATTGTTGTAAAGTGTTATTTTTATAACTTGTTCACGTTGGTAGGTCGATTTTATTACAAAAAGCAGTCGCTCAAAAAAGAGATATAAATAGAAAATTTCACAAACCAAGGGTAGTAAAGAAAACAACAAGGAGGAATTAAATACAAGGCAAAGTTACTTGCAAAAAAAAAAAAAAAAAGAAAAAAGTGATAAAAAAGAACATTTACAACACATTAAACCCTTGATCATAAAAGACCTTTGCTAAACAGTTTGGCTCAAGACACTCGCTAAAGACACTCGCTAAAACAAAATCAAAACACTTGTCAATCATGTACCAGAACCAGAGCAGATCAAACTCAATGAGTTCCTTGTCCTCGTATCACTCGGCAAAATCAGTACATATTCCAAGAAGCGATTCTGTAACAGATCTGTTTACTTTACAAAAACAACTGAATAATAAAAAATCACAGGATTTGAAATTTAGGAATAAGAGAACCAATTCATCATTATCGAGTAAATCTATGGGCTCATTGGCCAATGTGATTACTCATGGTCACCAAGGACAGTATCAGTCTAATATGTTGCTTCAAGGTGGTGCACCTCCATCACCGAAAAGAGGTGATTATAGCTATAATAGAAATACAATGCAGCATTCACAATCAGGGTATCCTTATTATCAACAACAACAACAACAAAATAATAATAATAATAATAATAATAATAATAATAATAGCAAGAACAACGGGTTTGGGAATGCTAGAATACATCAGAGTGCTAGCAGTTCTCCATTGGTTGAGAGACCAGGTCAGAAGAGTAGTTCTCCAATGATTCAGAAATCATATCAGAATAGTAGTTCTCCCTTGATTCAAAAACCATTCCAAAGTAGCCCCTCTCCCTTGATTCAAAAACCTTATCATAATAGTAGTTCTCCAATGATTCAGAAACCCTATCAGAATAGTCATTCGCCGCTAATTAAAAAACCGCATCAGCTCAGCAATACTCCGCCGCCATTTGCACAACATCATGTAGGTCAAGGACCATATAAACACGGTGTATCAGTCGGAAAGCCACCACTACTCAAACAAAAAACAGTGAATAATGCATCATTACAGAACAAACCGCTGCTGGAAAAAAGTTTGTATCCTGTTCAAACTAACAGCAGTTTAGGCGCGTCGCATAATGCTAATCCGGTTGGAATGCTATCACACAAAGGCAGCAACAACACGCTGAACAAGTACAAGCAAACTCACTCGAGAAGTGGGTCGTCGTACGCATTAAGACAATACGCAGCACATAACGCCAATGGATCAGGTGCAAATCTTGTGCCTTACAGTAATTTGAGTGGGAACAGTAACTCATATTCGAAAATTGTGTCACCAATAGCTCAGCCCATCTCCCAGCAACAACCTATGATACCTCCTCAGCAAGGTTTTAATACTCCTCCTCAACAGTCTTTTAATCCCGCTTGCCAACAGGACTTTTACACTCCTTCTCAACAGTCTCTAAATGCGCCTCCTCCAAGACTGCATCCGCCAACGGCACAAGGGTCTATGCCCAAACCAATGCAGTTTGCCAATAGTACTGTTCCTCAGTACAGAAATGGCAACTCACACACTCCGCTACAACAACCTGTGCATTACGGTCCTCCACCGGGGAACAATCCAACTTATTGGAATCCACGCCAGGGGAAAGCCCAGGTCCTGGTGTACACCGGCGAAACCAATTCTGTTAGGAAACCAGGATTGTCCAAGAGACAGTTGCTGAAACTTCAAATGAGAAGTCCTTTTGAATTTCCAAACGGTGAAAAATTTACTCCAAGAGAGGTGCAAAATGACGCTATTGTTCTTGATGAAAAGATGCAGACACAACCACAAGTGCAAACCCAACAGGAAAACATAAATGATACCTCTACGGCAAACATCAGTGCTGCCTCTGATTCAAAGGTCAATGCTTCAAATTCAGCTGTGGTAGCATCGGAAAGTAGCAAGCTAGAAGATTTTCAAACTGGCTCAGATATCAACAAATCATCACCAGAGAGAACGTCTTTTGCCAGTAGTAATAGAACGATCACAGGCCCAAAGGTTGACATTGGCACTCCTAAAAATGAGTCTTTGAGTGCTGGTACAGGGGCTGTTAAAAAATCTAAGCCTGAACCAGCCTCACCGGTGAAGAAACAATCCAAAATTTCCAGATTTTTCAAAAACATTTTTTCTTCAGGCTCTTCATCTAAACCTTTGCCAAAACAAGAGCCAATTTTGCAAGAAAAGAGCTTGAAAACCACAAAGGTCTCAGCTCCATTAGAAATCAAACCAGCCTTAAACGCAAACAAGAAGGACAAGGAAGATGTGAGCACCAACAGCCCGATTTCGAAAATGCCAAACGCCGTGTCAGCAGCACCTCCACTAACCGACCTGACCTTGGAGTCTCCTCCAGTCTCGCCACTTATCGATATCGACATTGACATGCTGTTTGACTCTCTGATGATTTCCTCCTCTACTCCCGACTCTTTTAGTACCACTGCGACCTCTGTTTCCAACGGCTCTCCAGAAAAACCACCTTTGTTTCCACACTCCCAAAGCGATATGGGTAGTAGAACAAGTTCCATCACTTCCAAATCCAACATGGCGAGACTGAAACTGTTGCAACAAGCAAACTCGTCAACTTCCTCATTAACGTCTTCCAACAAGACATCGTCTCCATTGAAATCACAAAGAGGTATTGACGAGATGATTCAAGGTTTTGATAGCGACCTAACCGGCGACAACGACAACAATTCAGAAAGTGCCAGCTCTGTCCACAGTATGAGCGATGGCTCAAACAACAACGATGCCTATGAGCACGAAGATTACCCAGTGTTTATTGAAAGACTAGGGCAGCATTTCAGCTCAATCAAAACTGTAAACGATGACGGATCTTGCAAAGTGTATGATTCTCACGGGTTTATCGTGAAACAAGACTCCATTGTGTCTTTGCCAACAACCAAGTCGAGCAACTCCACTTACAAATCCAACTTGCACCGCAAAGATGACAGTTTAAGAAACGTGAAGCACAAGGGCTGTTTGCACTCGGCCAACAACAGTGGCAGCACGAACAACTCCTCCCTGTCTTCCGCTTCATCTTCTTCGCGCGCCAACTCTATGTCGACAAAATCCACGAGCCCAACGGCTCTCAGCAACTCGTCACAAACACAGCAGTTGTCACTGAAGTTTAATAACATGGTTGAAGTTTTCCCCGTGTACAACAGCGATGAGTACGAAAGAAACTTTGATTTGAGTTTCAGAAACGCAACGAGAGAACACTTGATGAAGAACATTGGTGCCATTAAAATGGAATTGAACCAGTACAAGAAATTTCAAATGCTAGTCCACCATGACTCAGTGGAAAACACACATTTGTTTGGTTAACTTAGTGGTTTGGTAGTGTTTATAAACTTATATATGTTAAAACTAGCGACGTCTTACTTTTTAAACGCTTAAAACTAGCGACTTTTTTAACTTCTACACGCTGGAAAAACTCACAGCTTTTGCCGGGCGGTTCGCTTTTTTTCTGGGTTTTATAATTTTTGAAAAAAAATACGTGACAAGCCGATAACAAGCAAAACCTGGTGAGAATTACTATTCCACATAAACGTTCTCAAAAGTAAGAACCAACATCCGAGACAGAGTCGCATTAAAATCACACACCACTGTTTATAATGAATCACGTCAAAAACTTTTACGAAACAATCCTCAAGTCAAGTCACCCATTGACCTCCTCGTTGCACTTGGGTTTCAAAGCCGTTCCCTTGGTGATATACTTCTTGGGGTCACTGATGTTCCACTCCTTTACCACAACTGCCATCTTTATTATACTAACAATAAGTGTTGACTTTTACTACACGAAAAACATCAGTGGACGGAAGTTGGTGCAGCTGAGATGGTGGTACGACGAAACTTTAAGCCCTCCATTTAAAATCGAGTCATACAAGCAGTACGAACAAGAAACGGTCATCAACCCTATTGACGACAAGATTTTTTGGTGGGGGTTGTATGGGAGTTTCTTGGTTTGGTGTTTTTCGTCTATCGTCTGCCTGATGAAATTTCAGTTGATCTACCTTGTGTTGGTTGCATTTGCCATTGGATTGAATTACTACAACTGCTGGGGGTTTAGAACATGCTACCACTTTAAACCAAACGGCCAAACATCATTGCAAGACAGTTTCAACGACATCTGGGGCAAAGTGAAAAACTTGAACAACCTAACAACCCTATTTCAGCAGTAGAGAGATATATATGTCACTTCTACTCGTAAGTACATAGAAAACATTTAAATGCGGTATACAGTCAGTGGTTGCTTATTCTTCAACGACGTTTATAAATACAAGGTTTTAATAACCATTTCCCCTCAGCTTGTTTTTCTCTTTTGGAATCTAGTTCTTCTTTCTTGGATTCCACTTCAACAAATTTCGACGTTCTTTCCAATTTGGCAATTCTTTCCTTCAAGATGTCTTCGCTAGGTTTGTGGAACTCAAATTTGGTAAACATTTTGTTTTCATTATCTGTGGATTTGTGGAAAAACCCCTGCAATTTCAAAGCCTCCACAAATTCGTCCCCTTTTCCATCACCAAATCTCGATTTAATTTCCGCAATCCATAACTCTCCTCTTGGTGCCATGATTCTGTACGCTTCTTTGATAAAATCCAAAAAATTGGTACCCATTAATGCCAAACAAAAAACGACAATGCTACACGACTCGTCTTCCATAGGAACGTGTTTGATGTCAGCAACGGTAATTCTGTCGTTGTATTTGGTCAAATCAAAAGAATGCACTTCCACAAGTTTTTTTTGCTTGTTTTTCTTGTTGTATTTGTTGAAATAGTTTGTGACATCTAAAGACAACTGCGCCTCACCACATCCCATATCTGCAATGACGACTTTTTTCTGATTAGTTTCTGGGTTCACAACACCAGGCAATCCACCTGGAGCGTTGATCGGTCTGCCAGCACCTCGCTTGATGATCGAACTCACAAACACATCAACGGGATTTTCAGGCCACGATTCCACCTGGGATCTGAAACCCTGGTGGTACTCGCTAAACAACTCTGGTTGTTTTGTGATCATGTCCAAAGCCTTTTCAGACGTGGTCGTGTAAAGCTGTTCGTTAATCCATCTGAAACGCGAACCACTCAACTTGGCCATCATTTTTTGTTGCAAAGGAGTAAGTTTTTTGTTTGAATTTGGTGTGAAACTTGATGGAATATTTGAAGTTTTTGCAGCATCATTTTGAACCAATTTAACTGGTGCCTTCTTATCACTCTTTTTTGTAATGTTTTTGGAAACTTTCTTCTCAGTTTTTGGAAGCTGAGTTTTCAAATGAGATTTTTCAATAGAGGCGTCATCTTTCTCGTGAGATTGTTCACTCCTAGAGTGTGGTTTTGTGTTATCTTTGTTAGAGTTTTTTAGTTTTTTCGAGTCTTTTGATTTCTTGTTTTTCTTGTCGATACGATCAGCTGCAACTTTCGATGTTTTAAGATCCCATCCATCAACTTTGAACAATGACATTTTGTAAATTTGTGCCTAGTCCTATTTGGTCTTTTTACTTTTCATATCCACCATGATACCAAAAAGACGCTCCCAATACCTGAAAATATCACATCGGCGGATTTTGCTGCGCGAGAAGATGAAGCCAGGAAAAAGAAAAGGCATTTTGGGCGCGTTGAGACCAACGTGAATATCACGTGCATGCTATTACCCTATGTTGACTGCTCAAACAGTGTCATCTTTGTGTAATTTAAGAATAACTGGCATAATGAAATTAGTATCGACATCTTATGCAAATTTCACGAGAGTCTTGTTGCGAAGTAATCATCCATTTTCTCACAGTTCCATTTTCTACACTCGAATTTCGTTTCATCAGATACTTCAACATCTTCTCTATAAATTCCACTGACAACCCCACGTCATTTGTACGTTGCACCGAACTTTGCTCAACCAACTCTAGCCCTTTAATGTTCTTGCAAAACGTCTCATCAATTACTATTTTAAAGCTGGTCAAACGCAAAGCAACCATTTTTAAAATTTTCTCTACTAAGTACATGAAAACTTTCTGGAAATTAGAAAGCGAAACACGATCACTGTCTTTTTCAGTGAGAAAAACAAGAGGATTCTCCTTCGCAAAATCTTCTGTCACCTTTTGTGCAGCCATCAGCTTGTTATTTTCGTAAAATGCTTTACATCTCTTTTTCAGAGATTTTTGGTCTTTCAACAGAACTTCGGAGTCTTTCCCCAAACTCATTTTCGTGATTGCCTTTGCAAAATTTCCAAGTTTCACCGATAGTTCTGGCACAGTGTAGGGGAAAGAGTTTTTGTTTATGGCTTCAAGTTTGCCCAATAATACCACTTCTATAAGTTGATCCATAAATTCATTTCTGTAATCTTCGTACAACTCGTCAGGTGTGGGTGTGCTGTTCTGGTTGTTATTTGGAGTTGCCGTGTTTTGATCTGGTGTTGCATTTTTATTTATACTTAAAGTTGGTCCGGTTTTAGTTGGTATTTCAAGTTTGTATGGAGTTGTTGTACTTCTAGTTGGTGTTGGTGACTGACATTTCTCAGTAGCAACTGGAGATAATGCTGGTTTTGAAGTTATGATGCGTTGTTGAAGCGGTAAAGTGATACTTCCAGAGACGTCCAAACCAGTTTCTGTGGTGGTTTTAGTATCAGACTCTGCCTTACTCGCCGTGCTGAGTTTTTCTGGCAAAAGTGTGCTACTTTTTTCAATATTTAACGATACTTCAGTTTCATAAGTCTCAGTGTTTTGCATATTCTTCAATAAATCAGACTTCATTGTCACGTCACCCTTAATACTTTCCTCATTAGCTGTAATCACAGGTGCATTATTCTCATCCATGTCCATATCACTATCTCGAGTGTTTTCAGTAGGAAACATCAAATCGTTCATTAAATTTAATTGATTGGAAATATCAAAACCCTCGAGCAAATCAACTTCTTCATCATCCACGTTACTCCGAGCGTTTAGAAATTGAAATGAGAGACTGCTTTTTGTATCTTGCAAAATGTCTACATCAGGACTTTCAGAGTTCATTTCAAAAAAAGCTTTGTGACATACAGTTTGATCAATGTCTTTGGGCAACGATGAAGCCAAGTACATTTTGTCTGTTTTTAAACTTTCACTTTCTGTCAAACTTGTTTGATTTTTGAGAAACACGTTCAGATGTGTCATTTCAACTTCTTGTTGCAACCATGCTCTTTGATCGATGACTGGTTTATGTTTTTTCTCATTTTCATTTTGATCATCCTTCGATTTTGGTGTCAAAAATGTCTGAAGATATTGAGGGAATGTTGATACAATTTTTTCCAATTTCTGTGACTCTCCCTCGGTGGCTCTTGGTAAAAACCAAGGTTCGCCGTTTAGTAATTTCCCTGCAATTACTTCCATCAGCTTATAATGCTCAAACTCTTGCTGCAAAGAAGAGACAATCGAAATATCATCAACATTGATCCCAATTTCTTCATCAAAATCTGAATAAGTAACGTGTCCGTGTATGAGGAATTTTGCACCTAAGATGTCTGATCTTTTGATGGAAATTCCATTGCTCATCAAAAAATCTACTCCAACGTAACAACATATATCGTCTCTACGCAATTGATGCACCGGGCTCACGGAACAGTCGTCAATGGACAAGATATACCCATCACTGCCCCAGTTCCTGCATCCACAACAGGTTCCCAGCACACAAACTCTTTCAATGGGTTTGTTGTATATGAAAAGTAAATTGTATGGAGTCGCTCTAAAACGAGGCTCAGGGTATTCAATGTCAATGCCTGATTCTTGACTTGATGATGCTGACTGCTGCTCATGGATTGTGTGGAAAATTGCGCTTTGGAAATGGTGAAAGTACACTTTCATGTAATGTTCCAATTCAATCAACTGTTCATGAGACTTAAACTCCAATTTGGACTCATACTTCTGTTTGATTTTCAAAGAGTATTTTTCAAATTGATAAAACAACCTCACGGGGAGTGGGATGTAGGTGCGCGCGTGTTTCCCTAGATAGTGCGGTGGAAACCATTGAAAGGCAAAAGGGTAGTAAAAATCGATAGTCAGGTTTTGCCACGGAGTAAAAACGTATTCAAATTTCTCCCATATCTGTGGGTACGTTTTCATGAGATTTCCTCTATATCTGGAAGGAACATGGTCCTTTAAATGCTCTTTGAAAAAAACAATGTTTTCTTCCATAATTTTATGGTGTGATAAATATGGTTGAGGTTGAGCTTTATTATTGAAGTGGCATTGACGTTTGTGAGTTTTTGCTTTCTTTGGTCAATTGCTGTTATTTCTTTATATATTTCCTACATTTCCTGAGGTTTTTCAGTCGCAGATCATCACTGATTTTATCAAAATAACGCCAAACTTAAAGTCAAAGCTTTTTTGATAGACACGAAATTGTAAAACCCTGCATCGACAGGATATATATATTTTTTTTTTTTACCTAATACGTCACGTGCACTTTATCCAAACAAACTCGGCTAACTCCGACCTCAAAGTTCAAACTTTTCTTCAGGGTAGATGCACTTTAACTGATAACGATAATATGTTACTTTTTTTGAGGCAAGTATATAAGCCTTGAGAGCTTAGGATTATTAACTTTGCTGAGAAGTTTTGAAGATTATACGTTTGTGTAAAGAAAAACCTCTGTAAGATATAATCCAAACCTCACCTAAATTAAACCACACAGCATGCCTCCAATCACCTGCCATATTTTAGACTCCAGTATAGGTAAACCAGCATCTGATGTGTTATGCTGCCTATACAAAGTATTCCCCAAAACCGATCTTTCCGAGCTTGACGAAACTCTTTTTGCAATGAGTAACACAAACAGTGATGGGAGAATTGCTAACTGGATCATCAACCCTGAGATTGACGCCAACTGGCTTGATATCCACATCAGCAGCAGTATTTTTGATGGTGATGACCCTACAAAAGAAACTAAAACGTGGGACTCGGGAATCACCAGTGGACAGTACAAGATCAGATTTTATACAAAAAAATATTTTGATTCAAAGGGTGAAAAAACATTTTATTCATTTGTCGATATTCATTTCAACATTGAAAACAATGCGGAACATTATCACATTCCGTTACTTTTGACAAATTATAGCTACACCACATACAGAGGGTCTTAACGCTGATCAAAAACCATGAGAAGGTTAGTTGTTGTGATCGATTTCATTTAATGCTTGATGATCAATTCATTTAGCTTGAATATACGTCTCTTCACCAATAATATCTTATAACATATAATACGTATAACCCATAGCACCATCAGTATATATTTTATCAAACTCAACCTCTGATAAGAAATTGTCACATGATTAAAAAATAGTTCTGACGTTTTTTGACGTCTTTTGACGTTTTGACGTTTTTTTACCCCGGAAAATTCAGGAAACTTTTAGCGCTGACTGCTGATTTTTAGTAACACATTAATTAAAACTGTTCGCTTTGATTTTTTTGTGAATAGTTAGTTCAAGCAGCAAAGGCAAGGGCACAAACTGCAACTACCAGTTTGACGAGTGAAGGTTTCAAATTTCAAGTTTCTGAGCGTCATACCTTTGGTTTAATACATATCATTTTCCGTTATCACAGAATCATTTGAGAACCGACCGACACAAAAATGTCTGACGCTCGGCTTTTGGTGTGGTGCTTTTTTTTTTTTTTTTTTTTTTTTTTTTTTTTCATAGCTTCTGTTCATGCTTAATCGTCGTTGTCGTCGTTTTTGCGCCTTTTGTTTTTTTCCAATACTTTTCAATATTTCTCATCAGTCAATTGAAACGCGCTGTTTGATATTCAGATTAGTGTCTTTAAGCAGAGCAGCATATATCATTGTTCGTTGAAGGATATAAGATAGGAAACAAATCCACAAGAAGGTTTCATAGTAATTGCCACGGACCACTCTGTATTTGTGAGATCAACCATAGCGAATATAGAAAAACGTAGCGGAAAAGACTGAACACACGAAAAGGACACCCTTCAATACATCACGCGCATATTAGAGTGTCAATAGCTCAATCACACACCAAGGGCTCAATAAAGAGCAATTCATCGAACTCAAATACTTTTATCATTGAACTCCAAAATCAAACAGAATCCAAAACTTACTCAACCCAACAACATCCCTAATTCACCATGGGTTACACGTTACAACAAAAAATCGATATATGTCTGATGGCTGAAGAGCATCCCAAGTGGAAACAAAAAGATTTGGCCAAATGGTGTCAGCAAACATACCATACAGTGAAAAAACCGTCACAAACAACCATTTCACGGATTTTGGCCAGAAAGGATCAGCTTATTTCCATGAAGGAAAACCAGTTTAAATATGTGCGGAAACGGAAATTGACAAACCCATTGTTAAGAAGAATTTTGCAAGAATGGATCTCACAGTGCGCATGGAACGGGATTCCTGTGACACCGCCAATCATTCAAGATACTGCCTCATCTGTATGGCAAAAGATTCCCAATGATTTTAGAGACGGAAACGGATCTTTTAGTTATAAATGGTGCACGCTTTTTTTGTCTAAACTAAATTTGAATATTAGTAAACTGGATAAAGAATTGGTAAGACCGGGGAAAATATGGACGTTTGAAGAAAGACACTTGTTGAAAACAATATTGTGTCGGATTCCACCACAGGATTTGTTCACACTAGATGAAACTTTTTTGGCTTACAATCTACCTCTAGATGTGTCTTACTATGAAATATCCAAGATCAAAAGACAGATAGATATCGTAACGGTGATGTTGTGTTGCAATGTGGATGGTTCAGAAAAATTGGATCCCTTTATCATTGGAAGATACCAAAACTACCAGTGTTTTTTGGAAGAGTTCCCCAATTTGTACAAAAACAATACAACAAGTGGAACAGGTGGGATCAGTGGTTCTCAAAGCGCACACCGCAACAATAACCAATCTGCGTCTCGTGACAACGGCGTTCACAACTCCATCAACAATAATTCTTCGAGCAACGGCAATATGAATGGCGCTACCGATAGCAACCATATTGACACGTCAAATGGGTTACCGGGTTCAATAACAAATTCTCCTGGCAACAACAACCCATCAAATGCTCCTGACGATTTGTACAAAAAAGTGTCTTCCAAGTACGGAATTTCTTATCAGAGCAATAGAGAATCTTTTTTAACGAGTACTTTGTTTCACGAGTGGTTGATGGAATGGGACAAGAAACTGGCTAGTAGTCGAAACAATCGGAAAATTTACATTATATTGGATGATTGTTGCTCACACAAAATTGTCAACGTCAAATTAACAAATATTACACTAATCTTCACAAGATCGCAGTCGAAATTTTTGCCCTTCAACTGGGGGGTTTTGGATGAGTTCAAGACTAAATACAGAGTGCAGCAATACGAAGCACTGATCCATTTGCAAAATGTATTGACTGCCAACACCACGGCAAAAAACTCTGTGCATGCGCCATCCAGTAACCCACCAACGGGGTCTCCAAGCAGTAGTCATCATTCTGCATCCACGGGAACCCCAACTTTGGACATGCAACAGAGTAGTAAAAACAAGATTATTTTGTCAAATGAGCAGTCACGGATAAACATTTGTAACGCTTTCAAATTGATCAAAAGATCGTGGCAGTCCATCACTGCTGATTCTATCAAGTCAAATTGGAAGTGCAGCGGAATTCTTCCAAACGACTATTTACAAATTAAAGAAACAGTCTCAATGGGTTTACGGAAAAATGAGTTTCACTTGGAGCTTCTAAAAGAACTGTCTCAGAAACTAAATGTTTGGAAGAAATGGGATTACGAAATATTGCTAGACTTGAACTTGGAAAACATTTCTGCCAATTTCTTGTCTCTACAAGAAATCATCACTTCTGCAATCGTGGACACATGGGAACCAATCAAAAGAGTCATTGATTTGGAAGAGTTTGATGGCGACGAGTTGGCCATTGGTGCCTTGGACCAAGAGTTGCACGAAATCATAAACGGGGTGTCGCCCAGCATCAACACGGATATAAACTTTCAAGGGGTTCATGCCGGCGTGACTAATATTTCCAAGTCTGGTGACTTGACGGTCAAAGAGTTGATTGATGGGACCGAGATAGATTTTGGTTTTGACCCTCAGCTGGGAAGTAACAACAACAGCAATATGGCGTCTATGATCCCAAGTTTTGACGACCCACATGGATTACTGACTAACGCGTTGAAAAACAGTGCTGCCCACAAACGGATCAAGCTGAACAACATGTCGAAAACAGTCAACTCAGCAGCAAGACCAAGTACGGAGGATCATTCTGAAGAAGACGAAGACGATGATTTTGACGATTTTGACGACGATGATGAATCCTTGCATTTGGGTGCTCAAAATCAACTACCACAAAACTCAAATTCTTTCATTGCAGCTGATCCAACAAAGAGCAGAAGCATCTCAAACAACGCAAACTTCAATCCTTCTGGCTCGTTTGATTTGTTAATGAACACGACAAACACCCCGCATTTGGCCGAGCCTCAAAACTCACAAGTACCTTCAAATTTAAAATCAAACCTGCCGGACTTTATGAACCCTAACAACACCTGTACTGACCAGTCTATGCGTTTATCTACCATTCATTCAGAATTTGAAAACAATTTTTTGAGACAACAGCTGGGGGGAGTTGGCGGTGTTGGTGGCAACAATTACTTCCCAGCTCAGCAATTGGCCCAAGATAATAGCAACATTGGTACTGTACCAACACTACCAAATACACAGATATCTCCATTGAACGTGGAAACTTTTTTAGCTCAACCAAATCAGCCGCCCCCTTTCCAACAAAGAATGGGAGCATCTCTTTCTGAGTCTGGTTCGGACCACTTTGGGCCTTCAACGCACGGCAGTACGCTCAAACAAACCAACGTAGGATTGAACTACTCTGCTTCAAACAACAATCTCCAGCTGAGCGCCATACACGACTCTTACGAGGTCAATAAAAAAATAGCAAACACGTTGGTTACTTTGTTGAAGCACGCCGAATTCGGTGATGTCGACTTTTCAGAATCTACACTGCAAGAGTTAATGAAAGTTTACAAAAATAGCGTAGCAAAAGTTAGACAAGGCAAAGAGATGTTTTTGAAGTATGATATGTCAACCCAGCAGCAGGGTGTGCCTCAGCAACAAAGTGTGTCTAACCATCAGCCGCAACAACAGCAGCAACAACAACAACAACAACAACAACAACAACAACAACAACAATATATGCATTCGAATCCTCCACGGAGTGAAGGTATGCAGCCACCTTTCTTTCCACCACACCATTTTGCCACTAAAAGTAACCAAAATCAAGCTTCAAATTTTACTGCTGCTTTTGGATATCCAACGGATTCTCAGCTGAACATTAACGGCATCCACCAAACCGGTGGTAACTTCAACTCACAACTTCACCCATCGTCTCAAGCTCAACCCGCATTTTACGCGAATCAAAATCCTTTGATTAGTAATGAGTTTCTGAACTTGAACAAGGGTTCTCATGAGGAGACTACACGTAGCACTCCTAATCACTATAACAATATTTCTCCAGATCAAACTTTGCACACAAATCATTCGACCTGAATTAGAATATGTCAAAGGGCAACTCTAAGAGCAATTACACGTAATTTTACATACACATACCTCTACTGAACATTTATATCATAATTTCGCTTTTTTAACCAAACATTTTGCCCCTGCTTCTCTGTTTCAAATATTTGTGAGCGACATCAGTTGCTTCGTCAGCGACAATGCTCAAAACACTATTATTGACGTTACTAGCCAGATATTGATTAATCAAAAGCTGTGTAACAGAGTTTTGCAAACCAGGAATTTGCTGCGAATCACTTAGCCTCTGGATCAATGTTATTTTTGCCTTGTTGTCAATACTGTTGCCGTCGTCGCTAGATGAATCTGAACACAACAAGATGCCGTTGATGAAATGCGGCTTGTCAAGCGCGTATTCAATCAAAACATCCCACAATTCGCTAGCACGTTTGGAGTTTTCCGCTTTCACTGTATGCTCTTTGACAAAAGAAATTGCTGTTTTCGGATCATCTGCGGCGTTGTCAAGTAAAACAAACAATGCTTTTTCCCATTCCCCAATTCTAGACCAAAGGTAAATAAGCTCTTTAACTTTTGGTGTCGCTGACTTTTCACAGTTCACGATGGCTTCGTCAACATTATAATTCCGATGAGTCTTCAAAAAATCTAACAAATCAAAAGAGTCGTCGCGAGGAACAAAGTTTTTTGTAAAGAGGGAAATTATTGAGTCCTCAAAGTTTGCTGTCAATAAGGGATCTTTTTTAGAAACCTTGTTCAATATAGCATACAAAACAGGACAAGTTTGAGGATCTTTTTCTAGTTGATCAATCACGACTTTCAAAGAAACACTGTATCTGTTCTCAACTAGCAACTTCAAGGGCTTTGCAAAAACTCTTTTTATCTCTTTCAAAGTAAAAGTGGCAACATCTCGAGACTCTGTTTGAGAGGATATGGGCAATAAAACAATTTCGTGAATCTTGTTTGTGAAATTAGCAAAAATTGGATGTGCTAACAAAATGTCCAATGCTTGCATGTCTTTTAGACTCAACAATATGTTGACACTGTGTAAGTAATCTTTATTTCTGTGATACAAATAAGCCAGTTCTTTTTGCAAGGCAGGAGAAATAGTCATAATATTCATGGCGTCAAGAATGCTCGAAATATCAAATGAACCATTTGGCCATGTGTGCAAAAGACTTGTGAATTTCTCAACATCGTCACAATCCAAATAGTGTAGCAGAATTTTATCGTAAAGGGCATGATCAATGCCCAAACCTTGTGGAACACTTGCGGCCACCTGGTCAAAAAACCCCAACGACAAGAATGACATTAAAATGTTGGTCCATTTGCTCACTGCAAGCTGGAAAAACTCGTTTTCATGTTCGTCATCAATGGTCCCATCTATAGTTTTTTGAAAAATCTCTGTTGTCGCTAAAAGAGCACCTTCGTACTTTTCTTCCTTCTTGAGAAGATCAATATACTTCAAACCCAACTCAAGCCTATCCATCGGGTCAAGGTCAAAACCGATCTCCCAGGCTTTGTAATAGTCTTTCATTTCCATATACCAATCAAATCGATCCTTTAGTGTAAGCTCTTTTGCCACAATCACCTCTATAGAACTGACTATGTAGTAGTTTGCGGCCCCACGAGTTCCTAAATACTTTCCCATATGGTAGTCGTTGTAGTTCAAAGACTTGTAATTTTTCATCGGAATTTCCGCGCTGGACTGCTCTTCTCCAACAGAAATGTCGTAAATTTTGAGTTCAGGACATTTCCCGTTGCTGGCAGCAAGATATATAAGCTGTTCATCTTTGAACGAGCTGATATCAACAATGACCTCTTCTTTCGTCAACTGAAGCTGTGCATGATACTCCATCTCTATTTTTTTGTCAGGCAAAGCTCTTAGTGATGAAGCAGCACTAGAAAGTATAGACCCTAATGACTGTCCATTTGCCTTGTCCATGTCTTTCAAGATTTCAACTTTGAAAAACCAAACATGATCGTACCACGATATAACGATTCTGTCAGTTTCAGGAAAATGCACACTTGGCCAATACAAATCGGGTCTTTTGTCTTTATAGGGAAAGGGAATAGTCAAAAGTTTTGTTTTTGAAGATATACTGATAAACGTTATACCTCTATCATTCATCCAAAACAGTATATCGTTTACGATGTAGATTCCAACTACTGGGCCATGTCCCTTGTCTAAAACAGTATCAACACGATTTCCTAACCAGTTCCTAGTCGAGAGTATCACATCCCCAGACATACCTCCTGATACAAACTTCTTAGACACTTGGTAGTCTGGATCTAAAACAACAAAATTGACTGGCCTACTGAAATCGCACGCCATCAACTCTGTTGGATCTTCAAGAGACCCAATTATCACGGTTCCATCTATCGAAGCAGTTGCAAAATAGCTTCCTTGTGTCGTTATGTTCATGATAGAAGCTCTGTGGCACTTGAAAGACCTGATGGTTTCAAATGTTGATGGCTTCATCAAGTGCAAAACACCCGAATGTGTTCCAAATGCAAATAAGCTTTCATGAAACAAGCATGACGAGATGGAATCTCGCTGAAACAACTTTTCGGGAAACTGCTTGATGCGGATGTATTTAAGTGCAGGTGGGTCACTTTCACCTTCTTCTTCTTCTTCTTCTTCTTCTTCTTCTTCTTCTTCTTCATCGTCATCCGTTTCTTCGTCACTGTCACCCGTTTCTTCGTCACTGCCGTGAGTGCTGTCCTCACTTTCTTCTTCTTTGTCCGAGTGAACTGACATGCTATTTTTTGTATCAGTCAAGCTTCTTTCAGAGTTTTGCTTGGAAAAGGTACCATTGGGCAGATCCTGTTTCTTAGGAACAATTTGAGAGTTTTCATTATTCGATTCATCAGAGATGGAGTTTGAAACTTGATTTTCAAGTGTCTGCTTCTCCTTTGATGTCAATTCGTCGTTTATTTCTTTGGATTCGTGTGAGTGATTATGACTATTTGAAAATTCCCCTTTCTCCTCAGATTCTGTGTCAGCACTATAACTCTCCTGAGTATTTGTATTATGAACACCATTCAAAGCCTCAGATTCATTGCTGGTAAGAGTTTCCTCAACTCTTTTCAAACATGCTTCATCGCCGTGGGTAGTTATATCATCAGGCTGTGTATGAGGATGAACGCTTTGAGAGTGGTGATCAATTTGTCCAGCAATGGCATCTGGAGCATCCATATTGAAAAAAAAATGTTTTTACTAAGGTTTGAATTGTTTTGTAGTTAAGGGCTGTTCTTGATTCTCTCACCCATGAATTTTGTTGATGTAAGGGTATTCTTTGCTAACTTTAGTGCCATTTTTAGCTCGGGTTACGTTTATACCTTAAAAGAATGAAAAAGCAAAACGTCAGCGTTGTTTGGAACATATAGTGTGACATCCGCGTAGCCAGGTAAAAAATGTTGAGGTCACAGTGAGAAGAGGTGAATGTCGCGATTTTGGAAGTGATGTAATTTATTTTGAGAATACCAGTAAACAAGCTGCTCCAAATCGAAATCAAAAAAAAGTGACACTTTGCAACTCCAACAAGCTTTAACTAAACACAAGATGCCAAGAGCAAGAAAAGGAACGATTGTTCAATGTGACCCTTCCATCAGGGCTTTGATTCTTCAAATTGATGCAAAAAGAAACCACGATATCATTTTGGAAGAGCTAGATGACACGCACTTACTTGTTGATCCTGCCATGACCGATTACATCAAAGAAGAATTAAACCGTTTGTTATCGAAAAATATTTACAACCCATTGGAAGAAGAAGAGGCTTAAAAAAATTGGACACTTTATGTACGTCAGAGCTGAGATTGTTAAATACTTGAAAAACACCATTTACTCTGCAGATGACTCTGCAAACGAGGTTTGCGTGAGGTATGAGTCTATTTGGTCGGAGACCAGACCGTTGAAGATATCAGGATACATTACTGCTTCGTGAGAACTTTGAGTAGCTTCTTCTGTGCTCAATTTGAGTTTGATATCGTTGAAGTAGCTCAAGTATCCGGCTATTAGATTTTCCTTGACAGATTGCATCAATTGGGATATCAAATTCTCGTCATGGAAATGTAAAGAAACCTCTTTGAAGATTCTGGGAATTTCCTCTTCAACGGATTTAGCCAACTCGCTACTGTTTATAATTTTTTCAGCGTCCGTTGATTCTTGATTGAAAAGGTTTTTCGTAATTAGGTCCGTTGATAATTGTGTAAATAGGTTTATAACATTTCTTAACTCAATCATCAATTCTGTTCTTGCATCTAACATATTATTCACGACTTTTGGCATAAAGTTGTTTGCAAGCGCAGTTAAAGTATTTGACAAAGTTCCATTTTCTCTTTCGAATCTGGAAGGAATTTGCACCGATTGCGAAGTCTTCTCTATGGTTGAATTTAGCAAACTCCAAAGGCCATTGACTCCAGAGAAATCAATGTAGGTTTCAGTGCTGACGTACTGGATGTCAAAATTCTGAATCTGCTCTTTGAAAAATAACAAGTTTGACAAGTAAACGAGGGTTTTGTCTAAAGTCGGTTTGCCACTTTTCTGCCAAGCTACTTCCATGCTTACTAAACCGTCGTGTACAATCTGATGCGCTAATTCATCAAAAATCGTGGAACTAATCATTTGGTATAGTTTCGAAAGCAAAGCCAAACTTTTCAACATTGGCATATAGTAGTTGTGGTTCACTTCAGTGTTGAAGACTAGCAAAGTTTCCAAGTACTGGTTCAAAAGCGCTGCGTTGTCATCGCTAGCCATGTTTTTCTTTTTTAACTGAGCAAGACTTTGCTTCCCACCGGTAATTTGAAATTCAGTGCTTGTTGGCTTATAATTGATGATATTTTTCTCGACATACAATTGAGATTTGAAAATAAGTCTGCTTTGAATGTCCTGTAGAATCGGTTCAAAAATTTTGTTAAATTTTATGTGCTTGAACTGGATCTCGTACTCTAGCGAACTATCTTCAAACTCGTAATACTTGTTCAACAACGTTACGCAGTCGCATAATAAAGAAATGTTTGATTCTCTAATGACACGAATTCTACACGAATCGTAAAACGGTTCGCACAAGCTCATAAACCATTCATTCAAAATATCCGTTTTCCCTTCAAAGTTTTGATTGAAAAACTTGTTGAAAACTTCGAGTTCTCTCTCAAAAAGGGAAGAAAAGTACAAAATGTTATCCTGAATGAATTTCATCAAAGAACTGCTGTCTTTGTCGTTCAGCACGATGGCGTCCACTTGCAACCAAATGTACTGTTTCAATAATTTTTCCCTCATTTCAAAAAAGCTATTATACGTTTGTTCCATGCATCTTCGCAAATCTTTGGAAAAAAATTTGGTGGAGCCATATTTCAAAAAAGAGTTTAGTATGATGTTTTGGAAAAACGAAAAATCATCGCAGTTCATTGCAAATTTGTTGTATAAAAGTGTTTCCCTTGCAGATTGTGCGTTTGAAGACTCGTTCAATTTTGCCAAATTAGAGCTCACATCGCTGATTGCATTTGGTAGGAATATTTGGGTCAAGTATTTGACAAGCGTATCGCACAATCTCACCAATTGCTGTTTGAATTTGAACCTATAATTCTCGTAATCTTTGAAACTAGTATGCTCTTCCAAGAAATCAAGCGATTCAAACAATTTCTCTGCAGTAGATTCAACTTGCTCCCTTTTTCTACTCAAAAACTTTAGATTCAAACTGTTCAATTTTTTAGTCACAACAGTTAGATTTTGGAAAACACTCAAATATTGCAAAACCAATTCTTTTTCTTTCACCAACTCGTTATATTTATCAAAACTCTCGCCTATATTGGCATAAAAGACGGATCCTTTGTTTTGCACAATTGTAAGGTTTTGTTTCAATTCTTCAAAAGATTGTTCCACTTTTTTGCTTTTCTCGTAAGTGATTTTGTAATCACCATTTTTGTGGTCCAGTTGAGTTAAAAAAGCTTCAATTTTCTCGTACTTGTTCAAATCAATTTCTATTTCCGGAAATGAAGTTGTTTCTTGACATTCAAAGAGTGGAGTTTCCTTGGATCTCAATGTCTCGTATGCTGTTTGGAACAATTGTTTTTTGGCTGGCAATATGATCGGAGACCCCACTGAGTTAGCAGGTTTGTTATCGGTCATTTGGTGTAATGGTTTAGTTGTTTTCGATAATGATTTCCCTTAGTATTTTGTTATCAAAAATATTTTAGGCTCGACGACATAAATAGTTGGTTTACAACTGGCGGTTGAAGGTCTTCGGATAAATAAAATGCAGTAACACAGGTCGGGTAACCTCTTGGCCGCTCTAAAGGTGCCTGGAAACAAAAATGAAACGGTAGATTGTTAAATATCACTAAGATTTAAGCGAAACAAAAAAAAAAAAGAGATGGTTTCAATTACTCAAATTTCTTTAAATAAAAATCAAGACTCTATAAATTTGGTATATTTATGGAACGTAAAAACAATGTTCTGTTTTTTTTCCATAAAGATGACCGGCATGCTTTGGTTTCTTTTTTTTTAATTGACTACTAGTTGCAGAAAAACTCTACTGCACCTAGAAGATATCACGATTCAATTCAAACATTACTCACTACTTTAGCCAATGCCATTTGTGTCCTTTGACAAATTTTTTTGTTGTGTTTTCTCAAAAATGCCATAAACCGACTTTTGACTTTTGTGGGATAAAAAATCACCATATCACAACAAGGAACAGAAGGTATTTCATGCTCATTGTTCAAACTCAAAATTTTAGTGTCCAGCTTGAGTAGCTCATCATAACACTGACCACTAAATTTTCTATTTGCTGGTGACTTAATTAGACCAGACAAATTTTGACTCTCCTGGCTTTCAAGCTCGTGCCACAAAAGCACATGCCTTGACAATGCATTCTGGTTTTTTGTTGGTTTTGTGCAAACAATAAAAGCAACATTGTTGCAACATTCTCTAAATATTGGTGATCTCTTGTCACAAACAGGTGTGCTAGGCTTGATGCTTTGCGTATTTTTTACTTTATTAAGAGGAACTAAATCCATAGGGTTGGATGCTTTTAGAAGCTTGGACTCTTTTAAGCAACAACTCAAAGGACCCTTTTCTTGCAAATGTTTGCCGTGTTTTTCAGGTGTTTCAAAAATTGCAGGCACAACGCAAACCGCTCTATCGTTGACTTGAGTTTCCATATGTGTATTGAAATCTGGTGGCTTGAGACTGTACTTTTTTGTGTTTTCTGTGAATGCTATCAAAGCTATTTGTACTTACACTTTTACAAAAGCAAAGTGCCTATTAAAATTACCAAGGTTTATAAGTTGAAAGAAGGCAGTTGGTTGATGTCGCAACTTTTGTTTAATTATTTGCCTAACTGCTAACACAAAAACGGAAAGCATACATTTTCTAAACGTTTTACTCACGTGACTCTGCCACTTCTTTGCAAGTCGGAGTTTCTCTGATATAACCGATACAATTGAGACAGCCAAGAGCGCGACTATGAAGCAGATAATTTACCTAAATTTTTTAGTTATTATAGAGTATGAATATATCAGTGTTATCATGGTTCACGTTTATATACAAGCTAAGAAGAGCCAACCGAATATCACCTGAAAAGAGGTCGCAGCCCCACCTGTTTGTTCATCTATTTCTTGTTCATAGCTTCTTCTTCCATGATCTTTCTCTTTTCTTCTTCAAAATCAGTCACACCAAATTCATTAATCAATCTTTCTTGCAGTTTCAGTCTCTTCTGTAATCTTTCCTTTTTCATTCTTGCTAATTCAGCTTCAATTTCATATCTTTCTTTTGGAACTTTATTCAAAGTTTCTGGATCTGGCCAAAAACCCTCAACGTGTAATTTTTTATGTGTATCTATCCCAATATAATACATCACTCCAACAGGAGCCAACAAACATAGGGCAAATCTGAACACCTCTAGTTGAGATCTGGAAACTTTATTCAGTTTTAAAGCTTTTGTAAACATCACTGGTTATGGAAAGCGGGGTATTGTTCTTTCGAATTTCGTGTATTTCTTTGTTGAGCTTTTTTTTGTGTGTGTGTTTATGAGTCAAGTTCAGGTATACAGCGCATACACAGCCCCTTTACAGTGTGCAAGAGCAAGTTGAATAAGTATTGCAAAGAGCCTTGAAAGTTATTTGGAGCTTGAGCTTTGAGAAGCGAACAAACCGAATCATTTTAATCGGTACCGACAGTCCGAGACTCGAGTGTGTTTGTTTTTTTTTTTCTGTTTAGCTAGAATTCTCGCACTTTGTGTTTTTTCATTTATTATTGTCCGAGATCTGGACTGACAATTCAAAGTTGCCTTAAAGATTGATGGTTAGTTATAGTGTATACTTTGAACTAGAGGTTGCGTTTGTGGCAGCATGAGAATGCATAGAAGACGCATTAAAATGAAGAATCGACGTCATGCGGAAGCAAATTATTTGCTGATTTTCATTGCCCATGTTTCTTTTTGGCTAGAGTTTGTTCATCCAGTTATAAAGTCACTAGCGTAAACCAACCATGAAACAAAGCTCAGTTCAGTAGCATTTACACGTTCAAGTCATCATATTTTTAAACCGATCATTCTAAATGACATTCTTTCTACCTCAAAATTATCTCCAATTCAATCACAAATTTTCTTTAACAAAATCCAGTTGCAAAAAAAAAAAATTTCTTATTTAGTCAAAAAAAAACACACATTCTTGTTTTTCTCGCATACAAAAAGTTTAAATCAAGTTTTTTTGCCGTGTTTTTTTTCTTGCCTGCGTTGATATTTTAAGTGCTTCTATTTTTTGAACATTATTATTTACTTTCCAAGAGTTTTAAAAAATTATACAGACTGTACAAAATTTTTTGATCACATCAGTTCAAATTTATTTTGAAACTGGTCTGGACCTTTATTGGAATTCTTGTTTTGAAACATTTTGAAGTCTCAAAGAAGCAACATTTTTTTGATGAAATTTGCCATCTGATTTTGAACATTTGATCAGAGACAGTTTAGCTAATCTTAAAAAAAACAAAACCGCACAACCCAGCAGACGATTTATAAAAAACATCTTACAAACCAAGGAATTTAAAACAAATTCAGTTAATTGTGACATTTTTTTTTTTCACTTTTTAAACACTCTGGTATAATTTTCAATCGGATACAAACTAGAAAGTCAAAAAAAACCTTGTTTCAGTGATGAAAAGCTTTCTTTGGGGTAATAAGCATAATCATCATCAGCATCAGCAGCAACAACAACATCGGAAAGATGATGAAACTGTCAACAGTCCAAGGATTAGTATATCGCAACCTAGCAACTATCAACATTTAACCACCGAAAACTTGATTAATGCAGGTGAAACAAACAATAATAATAATAATAATAATAATAATAATAACACTCTCAGAAGTGAACTTACAAATCACAATGAATCCCAATCCAACAATAATACTGAAATTGATAGATCAAATCAAAATTCAAATCGTGTTTCATCAACTGCTTCATATAGCAGTGTGAGAAGAAGTGGATTGACCAGATCAAACAGATCATCTACTATATCAACTTATTTGGACGAATCATATGACTATACTAATGAAACTTTCGCTTCTCAAACACCAGCGACTGGGCAACAACAACAACAACAACAGGAACAACTTCGGCAACAAAACTTCAATACCATGTCGGAACCTCAACTAGGATCACGATCACCACAGGTCTTGTCCCAGGAAGGGCAACAACTGACTATCACACCGAAAAAATCAAACATACCTGTGTCAACTCTCAATGGTCCAATGGAAGACATGAGAGTGACTCCTCGCACCAATACCTTACAAACTTTGAAAAATCGACAATCTTCTACACCAAAAAGAAATGTTTCTAAAGCACTTCGCAATTATAGCTCAACAGATAATATCAGGAAAAGTATGAATCTTTCAAACTTGCGAAACAGTTTCTCATCTTCAACAGTTTCTTTAGGAACACATTCCAATATGGAAAGAGTAGAGGAAAATGACAATGAAGCTACTTACAACAGCGTGAACAAACAAGACAGTAATGCATTGCGCAATCCATTTGTTGATAATGGTCAAGGAGCAAAAAGAAAAGTACGCTCTGCATCAAATGCAACAACACCAACACAGCAAGCACCAGCAAAAACAACTTCCCAATTGACTTTGAGCAAAGACAACTATGATTCGTATGTTTTCAAAATGGGCTGGCTAAACAAGACCCAGAGCGGATTGCCAAACTACAGGGAAAGCAAACTTTTCTATTCCACAAATATAGATCACAATAATGAGAGCAGCAGCTCTACTAGTGTAGGAAGTTCTAACTCGTCCGATGCAATTTCTAGTTCGAGCTTATCTTCAGACAGTTATCTTCCTGATTACCGACTTTACAAAGTGTCTTTACAAGGTTCTGTGTTGAATTTTTACAAATCGTGGAACAATAGTGTTAAATACTTTGATTCAACCATCAAATATGAAGCTGCGAATGATACGAAAGTGAGGTTGTCTTCAAACACTCAACATCAATCAAGCCAGACTCCAACAAAAAGAGAAGTGGATTCTTCTACACCAATTCCGTCCTCTGATCAAACTTCAAATCAATCCTCTATTTCAGAAGACGAAAAGGCAAATGACACTCAAGAACACCCTGAAGCTCAGGATATAGAACAACAAATGAAATTTGAAACATTTTGGCCAACTCTAGTATACCAAGAGGCAGACGGTTTGCATCCTGATCTGAGTTTTGACTCAGCATCTCCATCACAGTTAATTTTTCACAATTCACTTGAAGGGTTTGTGCATTACATTTTGTTTACAACAAGTCTTACCTCTGCAGACATTGAAAACTATGTTTTAATGCTTCCGATCATCACTTCTTTTGAACAACCTATTAAAAATGCTACAAGACCAGCAGAGAAAAGCTCGGGTATGCTTACGGCGTTGAAATACTTGTTTTCTTTCCTAAAACATTTCAATTCAACTGTAAACAATAATATTACATACGAGAAAGAGCAGTTGATGATTGAGAGAGCAAAGTTTGTTTTGGAAACCATAAGAGCCTGTTTGCTAGGGTATTTGATGGACAATAACTGCTTCAAAGTGATGACCAGTATCATAGATTTACTGGGTAAGTTCCACTCGGATCAAGATTTTTCAAAGCTCAAGCAGGACATTTTAAATGATAAAGCAGACTTGGATTCGTTGCTTTCCAATTTGAAACAAAATGTTTTGCCAGACCAGAGATTAGACTTGCTGGAACCAGAAAGTTTTATCGCATTAAATGTATCCGATATAGCCAATGCCGTTCATTTCATTAATGCGAGTTTTAACTCTGTTTGGTCACCTGAAAAAGATTACACGTTGCTTTACGAAATTCCATCAAATGCAAACTCGTTAAATCCATTAATGTTCAAGAACCAGGAAAATGTGCACTTTTTGTCAAAGCTTATGGTGCAGCATTTGAACACGACCTTACTGAGCACAGTTAGCGATGCTGAAGTTAATATTCTGGCTAAAAAAAGAGCAAGTATATTGAGCAAATGGGTTCAATTGGGTTGCATTTTTGAAAAAATCGGTGATATGGTTTCGTGGCTGGCAATCGCCACTATCATTTGCTCGGTGCCAATCTTGAGATTGAGCATTACTTGGAAGTATGTTCCTGACTCTATTTTGAAAACGATTTTCAAAGATTGGACTCCAACCATGAGTCAACTAGAAAGAAAAAATTTTGGTTTCAGCTCTTCAAATATATTTATTCTAGCTCCCCCTGAAATGAACAAAGACAATATCGAGTCAATTGTACCATATTTTGGAGATTTGCTTATTAGCAAAGAGGAGCTAGGAATTTTTTTTGCAGAATTTCAGTCGAGAAAATCTGCCAAAACCGAGTCTGTTTCCTCCTCCACTGTTTCATCTTCCACTGGTTCCTCTTCCAATTCTGAAAAGACTGTGGCAAAGCAGAATTACAAGCATTTACTGAAGAAAATAAACAGAACAAAAAGCGCGTTTGCTAAATGGAAACTGAAGAGTGACAGCTTGAAAGATAACACATCTGTGACCACTGCAAAACCGTTGCTTGACTTTCAAAAAAAATTTGAAGTTTTTTTCAAAACACAGCCGTCATCGCGGGGAATCTTTCAACAACTAACGACTTTTTGGGCCAGCTCCTCTAAACCTGACCAGCCTACTGTCAGTTTGACTAATGTAATGAGCTTGAGTTTGAAACTAGAACCTCCTCTAGTGAGCGATAAGTTATATTCGAAAATCAGCTCAAGAAGGTCTCCCTTGCTATCTGGTAGTTATCTTCCAATTATTTTCAACGATTTACTCCCAAATTACTCTTTATTTAGCAAAGCTGCTTTGATTGGTGCATCGGGGGCCAAAAACGCTAACAATAATAACACCACTTCCAACCAAGGGATTCCAAAATCTATTTCCACAAGATCAGTTATTTTGACCGGTAACACAGATATTGATGATTCAGTCGCTGACCTGACCCAGCAAACCCCAAATCTGGTCTCAAACAAGCAAAGGTTTTTGAAATCCATCAGAGATGCCTTCAACATCGAAATGAACGACTTTCACATCAACGATGAAATAATCTTGAAAAACGTGTATGAAGATTCTGCAAAATCAAGTTCCAGACCAGCGTCTATGGTTATCGAAACCCCTAAAAGAAGTTCTTCAGTTTCTATGAGTGGCACGTTACCCACATCTCCGTTTAGACAATCCACGTCATCGTCCCATTTTAGTGCATTAGACAACATGAACATGTTTTTAAAGAATGTCGGCAACGAAACTGACAAAATTTCCTCAGAAAATTTTGTACATGTTGTTTTGAAATCATGCACTCTGGAAAAAATATTTGATATTTTAGTCTTAACAACAAGTGTTTTTTCAAAACTTGTTAACAGCAGCGACGTGAAAAACTATTTTCAATCATTGCAAACAAAAATTCAAGAAAATCGTTCCGCACTGCAAAAAATGCCTAGCTTGAAAAGCAATTCCAGTGGGAACAAAATATTATTAAACAGATCTTCGGTTTTTGCAGACGGAAATGATACTCCTCAAACAAGCTCCACCAAGAGATATAGTAACAGCGCTCAAATTCAAGCAGCGGCGCCAACTTTCGGGCCATTAGACATGCCACTAATCAATTTTGTCTTGGACAATGATTTGTTCACTGAAACGTTTTTCAACACATATAAAAGTTTTACCACGTCTTCAAACGTTTTGACAAATTTAGCGAAAAGATTTGTGAGCGCTCAAAGTTGTGCAGTTAGTATTGACAACTTGGAGAAAAATTTGGCCAATGATAGTACTGATGCATTTTTATTTGACAAAGAGCCCTGTTTCCCCAAATGGGATATCAAAAAGCAAGAATTCCCCGAATTTGACGCAGATATGTGGGTACGCGTAGCAAATATCCAGATACGGGTGATAGAAGCAATGTACTTTTTTGTCAAAGAACACTACTCTGACTTCACTGTCAGCCTCGAAAACCATGCAACTGTTGTGGATTTTTTCAAGATTGTAGACGATGAGTTGAAGCACGATTGGAAATATAGAGTGAGGAAATTTTTGCACAAAGAAGATTCTCCAGAAAGTCTGGATGAAAAGGAGTCTTTAGAAGAATTGTTACCACCAACTGATTTGGCCGGACCAGCTCAAGTTAGCAAACAGACCGCTGTTTCTTCTTCTCAAGATCTTTCACTGCTTGTTGAGAAATTGACCAATCTGTTTAATAAAACCAAGGCATACTATAAAAAGCACTACTTTAGGCCTTTAAATTACAATAAGCAGCAAAAAAATATTTTGAACAACTTGGTCAGCTTTGACTCTGTTTCACCCTTTGAGTATCACAACAAATTTTCCGCAATTGGAGACCCAATGTACTCTGGTTTTGTGAATATGGAATATGATCAATATGAAAGCATTATCGATTGGGTTTACAAAATAGATGACGTCGTGGTGGAGAAGTTGAAAATGGTGAGTGTCAACGAATGGCTTGAAGCTGGTCAATTTTTGGATTTGTTTTCTTACAGCTCTTTGACGTCGTTATTCAATAACGATCTTCACTCTTACAATTGGGACCTGATCAGCAAAACACCTATGAGTCAAGTAGCTCATGATAATTTGGAAATATCAAACATTTTCACTTGGCTAACTTCTTTGACGTACCCTGAGCTCCAAAAAAACAAAAACGACTTTTCCTCGGAAAATTTCAAAGCACATCCTAAACATGTGATGGTGCAGCTGCCGTATTCCATTCAAATGATTTTCAAGTTCCATTTGTCTTTGACCAGTTTCTTTATGTTGCATATTTCAAACCCCTACTTGACTCAAGAAGAAAGATTAAATGTTTTTTGTAAAATTTTGCAGCTACTTTTGTTTGTTCGGTGGAAAAACTCGCAGGTTGATTTGTTTGATGAGGAAAATGCTGAAGAACAACCAGACATCTCTCCTCATGTTCCTTCATTTTTGGAAGCTTGTATTTTGGAGGCTATTCTTGCTCCCGAGTCGAGATTTTTTGAAATGACGTGGGAGCTCGCCTATCAAAAATTATCTGGTACAGCCGATCCCCTGATTTCAATGAGTACGATGATTACAAATGTTGATAGAGAAAGAATCGTCAGGTTTGTTGAACATGATGGAATCAACAAAAGAAAAAACTTGACGCCTTGTCCTGGGTGGTTTATCAACAGACTACTTGAAATCTCACAGTTTGTGCCAAACATGAGTATTGAAAACTCAAAGTTGATCAACTTTGATAAACGTAGATTTTTGAACAATATGGTTTCCAACTATTTTGATATGATACCAGAGCTAGAAAATCACGGCGATCGCCAAGAAAATGACAAAAACTTTGCGATAACATTGTTTCATGATGTTTCCAAAAGCATGATTTTGAATTATCGTACCCAATGCAAAAAGAAAGCCGATGAAGAATCGACTAATGCAAATTACCAAAACCATGGACTTTTTGATGAGATTATCAACTTGGAGCTTAATAGTGTAATGAGGAATCAGCACAAGTATGAAGAGCTAAAAGCGCAGGAAGAGCAAATCTCTTCAACAGTTTATGTCAAAGACATCAAGAATTTGAAAAATGAAAGAACCAACAGTGCACGCATGAGCATGTCTTCTCCAAGCATGGGTAACTTCCAAGAAAAAGGTTTTGGTCCGACCAGCACTTACCAACCTAACAAATCTAGAATGAGCAACTCTCAATCTATAATCAGCTTGAACTCGACAATGAGTAGTCAAACACCTTCTTTGGGTGCAGCAAGCTCCACTAAGCTTCCAGGCAAAAGGTCCTCGGTTATGGCAAGCTCGAAAAACTCAAGAAGCTCTTCACATGGAGAACCTCATCAAAATCGGACCAGTAGAATTGGTGGATTTTTTAGAAGACCTTTCTCGCTTTCTGGTTTTAGTTCAAGTAGCTCTAACAGCAGTTTGAATTCATATGTGGCCAATAGCAAGGGAGCAATCTCACCTCAAGCCCTACCTGTTGTGACTTTCCAGGAGACGAGAGACGCAAAACCACAGATCAGTGTCAAGACATTTGAGATTAAATCCTGTATGCCTCTTCATAGTTACAAACATAATCCGCATTGTTGCGACGCCTTCAAGATTTGTATGAACAATGGTGTTGAATATTGTGTGCAGGCCACAAGTTCGGAAGACATGCATGAGTGGATTACCGTGATCAACAAAAGCAAAAGGTACTCTTTCTATTCTGTGAGATATAGAGGGAAAACCCATAACAAAATTTTTGGTGTTCCTTTAGAAGATTTATGCGAAAGAGAAGGAGTTTTGGTTCCTGCGGTCGTAACAAGACTACTTGAAGAAATTGAGCTTAGAGGATTAGACGAGGTTGGTTTGTATAGAGTGCCGGGTTCAGTTGGGAGTATCAATTCTTTGAAGCAGGCTTTTGACACTTATGGTGCGGAAAATAATAACAATTTTACTTTGGAAGATGATAGATGGTTTGAGATAAATGCTATTGCTGGGTGCTTCAAGTTGTTTTTGAGAGACTTGCCAGAGAGTCTGCTTACTGAGAGCAGGCTAGATGACTTTATCAGTGTCATGGCACAATACAAAATAGATGACAACAAGGAGCTGATGGAAAACAATATTCGGAACTTGTTAAAACAGATTCCAATGTGCAACTACCATGTTATGAAAAGGCTATTTCAGCACTTGAACAGAGTGCATAGCCATTTTGAAAACAACAAAATGGATGCAACCAATTTGGCCATTGTCTTTTCTATGAGTTTTATCAGCAAAGACGACTTATCGATGACGGTTGGGTCAAAACTTGGTGCGTTACAATCAATATTGCAGCACTTTATTAGATCCCCGGAAACATTCTTCACTTAGTCAAACTAGTGACTTTAAGTGAGTTTCTATTAATTGTGTGCACCCTTTTTTGATATTCAAAAAAATGCTTCAAGTTTAAAAGTATATACATGGAAAAATTGAAAATTGAAAATACAAAAAAAAACTTTGTCATTACAAAATTCAAATTAGACAATCAGTAGAACTTCTTAGAGTTCTTTTCAACAACAGGAGGAGCGCTGTTGGATCTTGAAACTGCTCTTCTTTTCTTGAATTTATCGGCAGCAGCATTTTGTCTATCTTGGAACTCTTGTCTTTTCTTTGCATTCAACTTGTATCTTTCAAAACTTTGACTCATGTTCAATGGTTTCTCACCAGTCTTGATCACTTCTGTGATGTTGTAGTACTTTCTAAATTTTGGGTTTTTCAACAAATACCCTTGGAAAATGGCACACAAACCATTGATGGCAAAATATAGCACGACCCCACTCCCCAAATTCATGGTCAATGGAATGGAAAGCAAAGGCAATGCGTACATGACTTTTTGATAAGTTGGGTTCATCAGTTTTTTGGTTGCTGGATCTTGGCCCCATCTAGTGTAGATGATGAAGGCAGCAGCAGTGGCGAATTGCAAACCCAAGTAAGGATCAGCTGCGCTCAAATCTGGGAACCATAGCGCACCTTGGTTGGTGAATCCGTCTACTGGATAATTGCACATTTCTCTCAAGCCTGAAAAAAACCCTAGGGCCAATGGAACTTGTAGCAATGTTGGAACGGTGGTCCACATAACACTTAGACCAATGTCTTTTTTAACGTTTTTAATTTCTGCAGCCGATTTCGCGTAATGAGCTTGATCCTTGTCGTACATGGTATCTTCGATATGTTTCAATTTGGTTTGAATATTAGCAGACTTGGCCATGTTGTCTTGTTGTTTCACATATAGCGGAATCAAAGCGAGTCTTAATGTCAAAGCACAGGTAATGATAGTTGCATACCATGGCATCCCAGTGGAAACGTGTACGATTTCTAGGATGTGCTGAATCAGATTTGGAGGCCATAGCCAACCGTTGGCCAACCCAATGGATTCTAGGTATCCGTAATGGGAGGAAGCTTCACCAACAACCTGAGTCGCTGCGTCCACTATTGGAGAGGCAGCCGTGGAGGCGGACTCAGAAAATGACTGCAACTGAGATGAAATCTCGGAGGTAGTTGAAGCGGCTGTTTCAGATGCATTTGAGCTGGTAGAATTGTTTCTTCTCCATGTCATAGACATAGACAACTGTGAAGCCTTTCCGGTACTCAGCTTAGCGGCTTGACTTGGGATTGACAGACGAGAGGAGGATGAAAAATTTTTAAACACCATTGCTCTCGAGACGGACGTCTTGAGCGAAGGTCCAAACAAAGCGCGCTTCATAATCGTTGGTTTTGTGTTAAGGTGGTGCTTCTTTGGGGTTTAGTTTTTTTGTGCAATGAGGGCAGAAAGAGAAAGCTGTGAATGAAAATTAGAGCTCCGATTGGTGAGTTTGGGAGCCGGTTGAAAAGTTCGAAACTGGAAAAAGCGAAAACAAGCGAAAATCTACCCAATGGAAATTTTCACAGTTGAAAAGAGATGAGCATTGATTTATGCTGAGAAGACGACTTTATCAGTATGAAAGCTTGGAACAGGGAATCATCATCCAACTAAAGAACTCTAGTCAGATTACTTTGTCATAATATCAAAATTTTTATTCAACCATGAAAGGCATAATACCCAGAGAAACAGAAAAGAGATTAGTACATCTCCTCTACAACAATCAAGTCGCACAAGCAGTGAAAATAATAAGACTAGCTAAAAGTGAGTATCAATTGAACCCCTCTGTGGGACTTTTCAAAACATGCTTGGCCAAAAGCATTGAGAACGGTTATAGCAATGGTGTTCATTTTTTTTTTGATAAATGGATAGTCAAAGACGATTTTTATCAAAACCAGGACAACGATCTTGAGCAGCTCTTCCCCAAGATGGCGTATGTGACAATGAATAAGGGCACCGACAACTTTGTGATTACTGAACGGATAATAGAGAAGTATAGGAAAATTTTCTTAGACAACAAGCAAGACGGTCAAAAATCTCGTGGGAGCGACCATGTGTTTTACCTGATGCAGGCCCTGCAAGTGGAGAACGTATGCAAACACTCTCTTGTGAGACACACCGAACAGTCATTCAAGGAATTGTGGAAGCTTTACTTGAAGGAGGTTGACCACAAGTTCAATTTTGATAATGGCCTTGCACGGGATATATTGAGCGCAAAAGACTTTCCGTACTTGGCCCGCTCCATCCAGAAATGCTCCATGTCTAATCTCTACAAGTTTGTGCTGCATATCAAATATGTTGAAGTAAGGAACATGAACAGTTTTAGGCTCCTGCTCACCTTGGTCTTGATGGAACCCAAATTTTCACTTACAGAAAAGACACTGCTGTTGGAGAAATTCCAAAAAGTGTTTGAAAACTACAAAGACATCATTAATTATGCTGAGCCGTTGAAAGTGATGGAAAGATTGAAACAAGATCCCCAGTTGCTGGTCAACTCTGAGCTGAACATCTTCGACCGCCTTAAGCATGGCAAACGAGAGTGATTAAATTGTTATCGCCTTGGTAGCAATCTTCTGTAACTATGAACAATCTGTAAATATGCACTTACACCTATCTCGGTTTAGAGGTGTGAAGGTTTAGTTCTGGCAAAAACTTGGAACAACTTCCTTGCAAACCTTGGTTCATTAAAGTCTACTTTCCTGTAAAATCGATTTCCCATTTCAACCTCTTCGGCTTTCTTAAATTGTACCTAATTCGGAAACTTACTCAGAGACACTCAGTACTTTCCCTCCAAGGCAATAACTTAAAACAGCTTGTCTTTCAGTTCATTGGTTTTGCGTAAAACCGTCCATTTTTAGTAACCCGAACGTTTCTCGGATAATTTTTGCCAGCCAGAGAAAGATCAACGGTCAGTGATCAAGGCACCTTAAACACTGAGATGAAAATACACGAGATAAGAAACTTTGCAGCAAGCAAAAACTTTTGGGTTCGAGGTAAGTTTCTTCAAAAACTTAAAATTTTTTGAAATAAAGTATATAAAGTCTATATGCAATGCAAATTGTTTGATTCGATTGCTAGTGACAGGATTGGTTTCAAATGATTACTTGAAACTGAGCTATTTGTGATAGGAGAGCCCGAAGTCTTACACCAAACACATAATATGAAGGCCTCTTCTGAAGAATACAATTTTTACGTTGGACACCCAACAGACAACTTACTACCAAACAAAGAAATTGTCAAGGCAACAGCAGAACTTTTGACCCCAGACCACAGGGACATCGACGATGATCCATTGGAATTGCATCCTCTAAATTACGGGACCGATATTGGCTCTCTATGGTGCAGAAAGGAGATTTGCCAATTGATCAACTCCTACTACCCTGCAGCTACTTGTGACCCAGAGTTTATCAACTTCAACAACGGTGCAAGTTATGGGATCATGAACATTTTGGAGTTAACTACACAACCGCACGCATATACCAGACAAGCATTTCTTGTTTCTCCAACTTATTTTTTGATGAACAAGATTTTCACGGATGCTGGCTTTGAAGGGAAAATGACAGCTATCCCTGAGGTTGGAGATGGAACTACGATTGATTTGGACAAGCTTGAAAAAAAATTAGCAAGTTGCGAAGCGGAACGTTTGAGGGAGAAAGAAACGTCCAACACACAGAATACAGAGAATTTTTACAAATATGTTATGTACTTGATTCCAACTTTTTCCAATCCAAGTGGGAACACTTACACGGTGGAATGCAGAACGAAATTGATTGAATTGGCAAGAAAATACGATATGTTGATCATTAGTGATGACGTTTATGATTTTTTGAATTACTCTGCTACAAAAACAGATTTGCCTCCGAGACTAGTTCATTTAGACAGAAAAACACTACCAGAGGAGAACAAAAGGGGCAACACCATCTCGAACTGCACTTTCTCTAAATTGATTGCCCCAGGATTGAGATCAGGGTATCAAGAATGTGCAACTCCTAAGATGGCCTATTTCTTAGCAGAAGGTGGGGCTAATCACAGCGGTGGGACACCTTCTCAATTGACCTCTAATATTATTGGTACACTTATCAAAAATGGTGATTTTGCTAAAATTTTGGACCGTTTGGAATCTATCTACTCAAAGAGAAGTAAAGCTTTGAAAGATAGTGTTGACAAGTACTTGCCGCAGGGCACCCAGTACAAGGAAACTAAAGGCGGGTATTTCTCATGGTGTACTTTACCAGATCAGTACGACTGCCATAAAGTTTGCAAGATCGCACAAGAAAAATTCAATGTGGTGCTTGCAAACGGGGACGATTTTGAAGTGACCAGCGACAAGTACGGCTGGGGGTCCAAAAGCGTAAGATTGTGTATTTCGCTGATGTCGGAAGATGACATTGAAAAGGGGGTTCAACTTTGGGGAGAAGCATGCCAGCTGTCCTTGGAGCGCGAGAGTGTTCTTTGATTGCTCACTTTTGTAAATATATACTTTGTCGTAGCACTTTTTTCATATAGAACTCCATTGAACAACTCCAATAAGTTTTTCTTTCTGTTGTTGTTGTTGGGGGATGGCGGTAAACACTGTTGGCTTATAATCGCATTTCGCAAAAAACAAAACAAAAAAAATAAGAATGGCGGGAAAAAAAGGTTAACGCGTGTTTCATTCTTGATCACAGAGCCTTTGAGAAACAATCAAACAGAGGTCAGTAAACTAATCTGCAAAGAAGGCAAGGAAAACTACGAACACCAATTCAAACACAATGATACTTTCAAGAGACTTTATCAATTACACCGAGACTTTGAGCCAGCTGGTGAACGAGGAAAACGAGCTGAACCAGGATATCCTGGCTTTCTGCTTTAACCTTTTCGATTCAGAGACTTTCATCAAAGCTTTGTCAATTCTAGAATCTGGAAACTTATTCATATATGTGTTTTCCCCTTTGCCTGAGACAAACGAAAAACAAAATAAAGCCTTTCCGGTCAATTTTTATGAAAATCAGAACAGCAATCAGTACATGAAAAGAATCATTATCAAAGAAAACAATGAACAAGATATAGTTTTTGTGGATTTGGATATCTGGTACTGCAGCTGCGAGGAATTTAATCGGCAATACAAAGAAACCATGGATGATTTGTCTTCACTTTTGGAGAAAAAACAAGAATTGAACACCTCTCAAAGCAGGACAATGTATTTCTCTCAACCACCAGAAGCACCCAAAGATTATTTTGCCAAGATCCCAGCTTCGAAACAATACGATTCCACTTGCAAGATTGTGTGTCCGCATCTGCTTGCCGCATCAATTTTACTCCAATCTAGTGCTACTGTTTTCCAGCACTTTCTAACGAAAAAGGAGACATGCTACGTTATCAAAGTTGAGAGTATGGACGAGTGGTTGCGCTTGCAATGTAACATTGTTGTTTAGGGCATTTCTTAGCAAGGTGCTCTAATTTGGATGTAATGCATCGTCTGAACTTTGGATATATCCGAGATCTATTCAACTTTCAAGTCCGAGGTCGGAGCTTAATTTAGGCTCGGTGTTGACGAAAGCAAGAATTTTTTGGGAAAAAAAAAAAAATTTTTTCGCTCAAACATCAGATGTAAAATGACTCCGGTCAGGCATATGCCACTTTGATAGTTTTTCGGTGTCGACGTAATGCTGATAAGACAACTGCTCTATATTTTTATTGTGCTACGTCTGATGGCTTATCTTGACAAAAAAAACTCAAGAAAAACACAACTCACCGCAGTTTCAATTTACAATAGCATACCCACACCGTGCGTGTTTGACCTTATAGACTGGGTATTTTCAATACATCTTTTTTTTTTTTTTGCCTGTGAAAGAGACAAGATCAGAAACCAGACACTTACAATTTAAAAGTTGTCTTTGAAAGTGATTCACAATTTGATACTTTAAAGTCCACTTCTTCTGTTCCCCAATATTTATTGTGCAATATCTATTCTGCAATCTGAACTGCAACAATCAAGAAAAGTCAATTAAATGAACAGCAATTCACAAATCTCGTCTCCGCAAGGCCTGCCAGGTCAAATTGGCGATGCCGTTCCTAAAAATCCGTACGGAGAAAGCACCCGTAATCCGCCTCAAATGGCTCCTTACTACAGTCCGCAAGCACAACAGGGCCAACAAATGGTGTATCAAGTTTCTGCAGCTGCTTATGGCTACCCAGATCCAAATTACCAGTACTACGGGATGCCATATTACAACGCTCCAAACCAGTTTGCCTATGCAGATGGTGCAGCTTATGGCCACCATCCGCAACAAGTTGCTCATCAGCAAAGAATGAGACAAGCACAGCCAATGCCTCCACAGCCTCAACCTCAAACTCTGCCTCCAGCTCAACATGTTCAACAACAAGTCCAACAACAAGTGCAAAAACAAGTTCAAAAACAAGTTGCTCAGCAAGCCGCTCAACAACAACAGCAAAAACTGCGTGCATCACCGATCATCAAAGAAGAGGAAATGCCTTTCAAATTTGTTGCACCAGCCAAAGAAGCCACGGGCAAAACATTGTTTCAATTCCCTTTTTTTGTTAATGGTAACGAAGACGATTTCTATGCAGCCAAATTGAAAAGAAATAAGCTGAGAGAAGCAGAATTGAAAGATTTGCCAAAAGAAGTTCCAGCTGATATTCAAGAAAGATTGAATAACGCCAGTGCTGGGTTTGCTCCTCAGGTCGCAGCTGCAGTTGCCACAGCTGAAGTCAAAGCTGAAGAAAAACCTGCACAGACAGCTGAAGCAAAAGCTGAATCTGTAAATGAAGAAGGTTTGCCCTCTAAAAGTGCTGAAAAAGAGGTTGAAAAAACTGAACAGAAAATCAAAGATGCTGAGTCCCCAGCTGAAGTTGAAGAAAAGAAAGAAGCCAAGAAAAGTGCTCCTCCAAGTGAAGAGCTAGAAAAGAAGGAAGCTGAAACACCGGTAAACGAGCAGACAGAAGAGTTTAGCCCAGAAAAGGAAGCACCAGTCTCTGCACCAAAGCCATCGAAGCCAGAAAGTGTTGATTGGAGTGCCTTGGCTAGTAAAAATGCAGCCGGTTCAACAGCAAAAAAAGACAAAAAAACTGTTTCTGCGAATGCTACTTTTATCCCAATTACACCACCAACGTCTGCATCGGGTACACCATCAGTGGCACCACAAAAAAAGAAAACGTCTTACACTCCGAGTTCCCCAAATGATCAAACAAAACAAGATTTGGGCATTGTTTCCTTGAGAAGCATGTTGATTGATGACTACATGACATATGTTTTAAAAAACAATGTTGATTTGTTGAAGAAATCATTCATTCCAAGAGGTATTGTCAACATCAGCAACACCTGTTTCATGAGTTCTGTTCTGCAAGTTTTGCTGTTCTGTGAACCTTTTACCAAACTTTTGGCAGTTTTGCAAGCCGAATCTAATGATTTGGAAGATGCTGATTGTCCAATGTTGAAAGCTTTGCTTAAGTTTTTTGACAACTTTCATGAAAAGAAAGACACGTCTATTTCACCAAAAGAATTTTTCGATCAAATGAGGGTGCTTTCCAAATTTAAAGACTTGCGTTTGGGCCAACAAGAAGACGCAGAAGAGTTTTTGACCCAGTTGTTGGATCAATTACATGAAGAATTGGTGGCCTCAATCAAAAATTTGACTCCATCTCAAGTTGAAGAACTGTTGAAAACTGCCTCGAACGACGAATACTTGGAGCACTCTTATTTAATGAATTTGGACAAATATAAAAACGCGGCTTTTTTCAAAGACGATGTTGCAGGGAAATTGAGAAAACAGATTGACGAACACTTGAACATGGTTGGTAGCGACGATGAGTGGCATGTTGCTGGTAAAAAAACAAACACCAAAAACACAGCTTCGAAAAGAACCACTGAAGTGGAGCCATCTCCTGTGTCACTGATTTTTGGTGGTCAAACAAAATCTGTTTTGAAAAATCCAAACAACAAAAAGGAACCAGTGTCGATCACATACGATCCGGTCCAAACCATTCAGTTGGATATCAGCTCCAAAGACATCACCACTTTGAGCGAAGCTTTTGAAAAATACAATGAGGAAGAAACGATCGTTTTCGACCGTAACTTGTCCAACTCTAGCAAACAGACATTTTTGTACAAACTACCTGAAGTCATGATGATTCAACTGAAAAGATTTGAATTTGTGTCGAATGATTCGAGTAAGAATTCTGAAATGACCAATTACAATCAAAGATATGGACACGCTAAAAAAATCAACAAAAAAATTGAATATGAGTTGAGCTTTGAGATTCCAAAAGGAGTTATCAGCGACGACGCAGAAGAGCAGAAAAACGGGTACAATTTGACTGGTGTTATTTACCATCATGGCTCAACTCCATCCTCTGGCCACTATACTTGCGATATCTTCAACAAAAGCAACGGGAAATGGTACTCTGTTGACGATGACAAGGTGACTGAAAGCAGCAAAGCAGACGTGTTGAAATGCGGTGGTGAAAGCTCAAAAACAGCATACATCCTCCTGTATACAAGAGCTTAGGAGAAACAGTGAAAGGCATTTATAGAAGCGTGTTTGTAAATTATGTAGCTAGTATGATAACGAATATTTGAACATTGCTGGGGATGACGGCGAAAACTGTCTATTCTGCAAATTGGGGGGATGTTTATTTTTCTAAAGTCAAATAGTACTATAGATTTTTTTTTGTGATGACAATTGTTAAGGGAAACAATTGATTTATGGATTAAAAAGTAAACAAAAAGTAAACAAAAGTTTGATGTTAGTGCATAGATTATATCTGGCTCTCAAAAATTGTGTCACGGCATTTTCCGTCTACCTGGCTAGAGACTGACAATGGACTGACAGCTTCTTGTGTCAAAGTGTCTTTATTAGCATTGGATACAGAAGACTCGCGGGGCTGTGTTTGCTCGTTATCATCTTTGTTGACCTCCCTTCTTGCTTTCAAAGAGCTGTAAAATGCATACGTGGGCGGGAGTTGAAAACTGATATCATGCACCGAAAAGTTTCCACTGGCTGTATTTTTGGATGTCGAGAAAATGCACGAAATGCTATGTTCGTCTTTTTTCTTTGCAGTGGCTGCTGCTTCATTGAATGTGTAATACAAACCCAACCTAACTTTTAGAAATCGTAGCCACTTGGAATCCAGCGAACCCATACCCAAGCTAGCCTCCAGTTCACTCTTGAGCAACATACAAGAATCTGGTTGTCGCTTAACAACCAAAAACGGGTTGTTCTCATCCACAAACTGGTAGTGCATGTCTGATGATTTATTAGTATCTGGCGTGTACTTGTACGACGTGTTCATACAATCGTTCACCAAAATGATCTTGCAGTTGTTTCTTTCTGCATATTTCGAAAACTGGATGAACAGTGTTTGTAATGTGCTCACTTTTAGTTGGTGTGTCTGTGCTGAACTTGTTGATCCTGCAGGAAATGCTTCGTACTTGAAAACCTGGTTGTTTAAGAATTGAACCAGCAATTTGGAGAATCCGTCAACAATAACCATATCATATTGCGTGTTCGCAGCGGTTCTTTGGAAAAACATTTGCAATTGTGTGATGGAGCCTAGTTTGATCCTGCGTTCCACTGAGAAAGGACAGTTCTTTAAAGTATCAACCCATAAGTAGTTGCCCTTTTTGCAGCTTCCATTTTTTTGTTGCTCTTTTAAAATGTTATAAGCGATTGTCGATTTACCAATTCCTGGCACTCCGTATATCTCATATATACCGTTACCACAGTGCATATACTGTAAGCGCTTATCTACCTCAGGAATGCCTGTTCTGAGCGTGCTGTGATGTCCTGGTCTCAGTGCAGTGGCTTGCACTGGGTGCAAAACAGAAGAGTCTTTGTCCGAATCGTCAGCATTTACAATAGAAGTTGAAGTGGTTTCCCTGGAGACGGTTAACTGCGATCCCTGCAATATGGATTGGTTGCTTTCATCCTGGGTGTCTGGGATGACAAGCTGCGATAAGGAATTGCCACCTAGAAAAGAAAAGTTCATTATTTCTCTTACAAAAAATGCTAGCCGTGACGTGTGTGTTTTTTGTTTGCTTTGGTGGTTTGGCTACTTTGATGATCATTGCATCCTTCAAAACACGTAACTTCCCATCTTACAAATAACGCGTTATTGTGGAAAAGAAAGAGCTTCTACTGAATTTTTGTGTCACGTGAAAGCTGCATATTTTCAGCATTGCACAAATGACCTTCGAAATCCGTTTCGATATTTCAAAATTAAACACAAAGTGCTTTGCATAAATATTAATTATATAAGGAATACGTTCCCAAAACCGACCAGGTCACAAGAAATAGTCCATCCCTGCCTTTCTGTTCGGGATCATTGCGTTACCTGAGTTATCCTTGATGGGCACTGCCTCAAACAATTTAAAAGATCTGTTCAAATTGTCGTCTATTTGCAAAACGCTTGCCACGTTACCGCACCTATAGCAGTAGTTTGGCGCGCTCCATACGGTCACCAATTTTTTGTCAAACATTTCTTTGTAACCTTCCATAACCAACTGATGTGCTCTCGCAATCAACGACAAGTTATTCAAATGCGTGAATTTTTCGACTTCATTTTGACCAAATAAGTAACCTGCACCTCTTGGAGATAAAGACCATGAATCCACGTTTTCGTCTGGATCGCTCCATAGCAAGTCACACATCAGCCCCATGTGTGGTACCTCTTGTTTTCTGTCTAGATATTTGATTTCGTTTAGATTTTGAATGTTTGGAGATAATCCCCCGTGCAAACAAAAAATTTCTCCGTTGTTGATAAGACATCCCAGTGGGATATAATCGAAAACTTCACAGCAGTATCTCCATACATTGCAGTTCCCGTATTTTCTCAAGATCTCATCATAAAATCCATACACTTTGGTAATCTGTCTGGTTTCGTGATTCCCGCGAACCAATATGATTCTATCCGGATATCTGATCTTCAAGCATATAAGCAGAAGAAACGTTTCCAAAGAGTAAAAACCCCTATCCACAAAATCTCCTAAAAAAATATACCTTGTGTTTCGTATACTTTCGTGGAAATTGGGTATATCTGGTATCTGTTTGGCTTTATTTCTATAACTATTATTATTGTTTTCATAATTGTCATTATCATTGCTAACTCCACTATCGTCACTGCTATTAATTGTTACACTCCCCACAATACTATTGTCGCTCAAAGTGAAAAGATTGAGCAGATCATGAAGCTGCCCATGAATGTCACCGCATATAGTTACTGGGGTGTCAATGTGGGCAATATTGGGCTCCTGGATCAATAAATCCTGTGCTAACTGACACAACTGGTAGATGGTTTCTTCAGATAACATGTCGCTACTACAGGTGGAATTGTTGTTTGCACTGGAAAATGCAGAATGCTGCGATCCCGACGACGTGCTTCTGCATATCTGTTCTATGATTTTATCAATGTTTTCGATCATACCTATTTGAGACGAAACAGAAAGGAAAACACTAAAGGCTGTGCTGTAGAACGTGTTTTCAAAAAGGAATGATTTTGAATAATGCAGAAAATCAGCAAGTTGGTTCCGTTGCTTGCTACTGCGTGAAATTTGAGTTATGAGATGGTCTTTCTTGTGTTTGCCGCGTCGCGTTGCAACTGTGTGATATCCTGTAGTTCTCTGAACGGAAGCGGTGGTGCTGCTGAAAGTGTAAGTGAAAGTTGGTTGCTGGGTCTGATGCAATCTATTTGATTATTGACGTGCCTAAATATTTACCCCATCTCTCTGATGCCAACACATCTAATGGAAATGTTTGTCAAAATGTAAATAAACAGTTGTTTAACTATCTCTGTACCGAAACAATCGGCATAGAAAAAGAAAAGTGAACTGAAAAAGAAAAGGGGGGGGGGGAATGGAAAGAGAGGGAGGAAACCGGAAGGCACATTTCACGTGAAGAGTAAAACTTCCCCTTTTGAAAAAAAACCGCTGAAAAAAGAAACGACAAATGAACAAAACAAAAGCACGTGCCTTTTAGTGTCATGTGACTGTAGGGTTTTAGGTCACTCGATTAGGAAACTCAACATGGCGCGAGTATTAACAAGACATCTTTATGTTGATGAAAAATTTCTGAGCCTCGTAATGCTCAATGTTAACAGGATATCGACAGACTTGAAATACAGTACTTTTTGCGTGTTTGTAAGACTTGTTGTGTTGATTTACTTTAAGCTAATTTTACTTAACAATTCTTATGGTTAAGGCAAAACATCAATCGAAACTCATCAAAACGACTTTGTTCGAACAGCCTGTTTTTCGTGGCTCACCAAAAGTTTGAGCTTTAAGATAATAAAATCCTCCATGGCTGACATATTACAGTATCAGAAACACCCCAGGGGTGTTGCCACTGATCAAAATAGTCATGATAGCGCTATCAAGAACGAAAACAACATGTCCTCATTGGAATTGATGGAAAAATGCAATCCCGAACTTTTGACCAAAGCAAACGAGTATCCGACCTCTTACAATGCCCTAAAAGAAGCGCTCCAGATTGAAAACTCAGGAATTCACAATGAGTCTCGCGGTAACTATAGCACAGAATTTGCTGACAATAGCAATGGGCATGAATCTTTTAATGGCAACAACACGATGGCCAGTATCAACACCACGAACATTATCGATCACTACTACGAGCCTAGTGCTATTGATATTGAAGACTCCATTATATATGACGCTCATTTGAACGGGAATGATGATATTTTACTAAAACGAGAAGACTACTTTTTGCAGTTGAAATTGTGCACCGAATACGCGATATACAAGGCCAAACAACCAACATTGAGTTTGCCTGGGTCGTTGTCCTCAATCCCATCACCTTCACAGCCAGCTATTGGATTATCTTTTGGAATGACAGATCATAATAATGATGACGGTACTCCAGTTTCGAAAACTAATGCTTCTGTTAGTAACCGTTCTAGTGGAATGCTTCTTGGGAAATTCGATTACGAGGACGATGAACACTTCATTAGAAATTGGAGGTATTTGATGAAGGAATTGAAAAATGCAGAATTGCTGCAAAAAGAGCTCCTAAAGAATGGTTTGAAAACTTTGGAAGGCTCTCAGGAACATGCTATCATTTCAAATATGGAAAAAATTCTTGTTTTGAAAGATCGGTTGAACAATGGTTTACTTAGACAGTTGTCCAAGATCAGCTTCCCAGATTTGAATGTGGATGTGCAGGATTATTTGAATTATAGCAAAAACAAGAAAAACAAGGCAAGATCTCATTATGAAAGAAGTTCAAAATACAAACATAGAAACAAATCCAATGACAATTTCCGTCTTTTGAGTGGATCAGATGTGAAGAACGGGTTGTTCACGCCACACAGCCACAGTGCATTGTCAGCAAGAAACACAAGTTTTGGTGCAGTCTTGGACCAACCGCTGAAATATCCTGTCGATGGCGGTGCCAACACGAGCTTCCCTGAAACGGATACTCTTTCAACAAGCAGTACAACAGAGAAGTACCAACACTACCAAGATCTCGATGGTGTCATTAACAGTGATATGGAAAACACTAGTGCAGAAGATAGCGATGGTTTGGAAAAAGCTGCTGTGGACGGAGTGACTTCGTATTTGATTAGCGAAATGATAAAACATAATTTGGAACTACCGATAAGCGATTCCTCGGACACATATAACAATCAAGAATTTTTGAAATCGTGCATAGACTCCTTGATTCACAAATGCGCTTTGGGAGCAGAGTCAAGTGAAACTTTGAGCAAAAATTTATTGGGCTTTGAAAAGAAGTCTGGTGAACATTCTGTGACAGGACAAAACAATATCAATGGTTCAAGCACTAATCCGAGATCAGTTGCTCCAGAAAATAGAGATATAACTACCAAAACTTCACTACCGATCTCCAAAGATCATTTGACAGAGTCCTCTGCCAGTCGTGAACTTTTACAGCAAAACGAAAACGAAATCAATGATTTGAAGACAGCTTTGAAGGACCTGCAGCTGGCTCACAATTTCTTGACTGATAAGTTTGCTAAAGACAGATTTGAGTCGACCGAAAAGATTGACAAGCTGACCAAAAAGTCGGCAAAGCTGACAAACGAACTGACGGAATTTCAAACTAATTTGCAGTATGAACAGGATAAGTACCTGAAAATTGTTCATCAAATGAACGAAAAGGACAACACGATAGAATCGCTACAATCTAAAGTTGCTCAGCTTGAGCAACAAGCAGTGACTCAAACGGCTTTGCCATCTCCAGGGCTGCCCCATGGGCTTGCCTCGTCTGATACCGACTCCATCCACAGCACCACTCCCAATGGATCTCCTGCTTCAACGGGCAACTCTAGTTCTTACTCCATCTCTTTGATGAGGCAAGAATTCAAGAAAATTGTTCAGCAGATGAATACCAAACATGAGATAGAATTGCAAAGAGAAATTGAAAAGAGGCTTAAACTTGAAAAACGCCTTCAGCAATAATAGTCTATCTCAAACAACTTCAAGAAAATGAGTAAGAAATATTTGCTTTGTATCATTATAACGTTACATGTGTACTTGATAAACCAGTTTTGGCCTTACAATCTCTTATAAACTTGAACAAAACTCCTAAATGAATAAACACTTTATATTCTTTCTCGTCTCTATCCCTCTTGCTTATAACTTTCTGAATTCGCTCAACACGGGATAGATAGCTTCAAAAGCTTGATAGATTTCTTCTCTTTTTTTGGCCCCAGTCAAAACAACTTTACCGGAAACAAAGATAAGCAAAACAATCTTTGGTTTAACCATTCTATAAATCAAACCGGGAAACAATTCAGGCTCATAAGACGAGAAAGTTCCGTGTGAAAATGCCAAACCTTCCAATCTGATAGGAAACTTCACGTCACAAGAGGCAACAATGTTTTGAATTTTGAAATCTGTGAATTTAGCGCTAAACCCAATTTTTTGAATGATTCTTGCATATTTCCTACTGGCCAATTTCGAGTCATCCTCGGATTTGGCCCCAGTCACAACCATTTTCCCACTAGCAAAAATTAAAGCAGTGGTCTTTGGCTCTCTGATTCTCATGATAACAGCAGCAAATCTCTTTGGGTTGTATTCGGCGTTTCTTGCGTGCAACGCCACAGTTTTAAGATCTAGCCTACAGTCCAAGTTCACTGTGGCAACAATATTCTGCAACGTTGGCACGATACCACTCGCACTCGCGTCGTCTTCGTCTTGCACAGCTGGGTTGGCGACATCTTGCGAACTGCCAAGTACCTGCGAGTCCGTAGAAGGTTCCTGCTTCTTTACCTCTTTTTCCCACACAGATTTGGTTGCGTCGTCAAAGACTAGTTTATTCTGACTCTTGAAGTCGTTCAATCTCTCTGTGCTTTCTTCAGCCATTTTTGCTTATGTGTATATAATGTTCCAGTGATTGTTTCTTGATATGAAAGAGATAGATATGAAGTGCAGGGAACGGAAAGAAAAATTCAAGGAACGGTTAACGGGTGTGTTTTTTTGGCAGAGGAGTTGTTCAAATCACTCTTCTTCGTGCTTCTCTCTCTTCGACGTGGAATGGGTGTTGATCTGTGAAGTTAGGCAGCTTTTACTCAAGGGATTGTAAAAAGCTTGTCGGTAAACAAAGTCTTGATGCGAATTTCTCGAAGAAAAAGAAACTACCCAAAACAGTAAGTCGAATGAAAAAAAAAAAAAAAACACAACCCAAAATATCACCCGGAAAGATAACACTGCTGAAAAGGGTAGCTTAAAGTCAGGTGACTTGGGTTGGCAATTCAAGCGTTTACCTTTTTAATTTGCTGACGCGTTTCGAAAGTGATGAGATCTTGTTTTTGAACAAAATTAGTGCATTAATCAAACAGCAGAACAGAGCGAACAAGAAGTAATAAGCTCAAGAAATTTTTGCCGAGTATATTGGTAAAATTTTTTACAAGGGACAAAAAAAGTGCAACATGAGCGATGTGTCAAAAAATGAGGTTTCTTTTTCCACAAACAAAGCATCTGTCACGCCATCGATGATCTACCAGCTCGCCCAAGAGTACTATCATCACGCTAGAAAAGTATATCATATGGTCAAAACGGAGAAGCAACTACAGCAATACTACACTTTGATACAGCAATGCTTGAGGTGTTTGACATGTCTGAAAAGCAAGCCCTCCATGCTGCAAGAAATGACACTTCAACAGGAGCTTCTTGTGACATTGCAATTGTCAGAAATGCTTATGGAGCACACAGTCGACAACAGGGATTTGGCTATATCATATTTGGAAAGCTTTAAGATTAAGCTGTTGAATTTGCGGTATGACGTTGAAGAACTGATGCTTGTGGAGTTCATGCTGATATGTGTAATTCCCTTAAATGAAAAATCTGAACAAGCTTTACAATTGGCCTTGAAAAATTGCAACAGGCTTTTGAAGAAACTGGCTGCTAACATTGCAGAAGAGCCACAGGGAAACACGGTGCTGCAAAAATGGTTGCTGATTTTCAAGTTTGCTAGAATACAACTGAGTTTAGCAATTAGCACTGATAGGACTTTGCCAAATGTGAAAAATAGTTTGAACACGTCTCAGGTCCAAACTTTTGTGTATATGTATCAAGATGCGTTGTCTGAAGTTCCCGAAGGCCTTTATCCTTTGTTTCGTGATTATTTAACGCTTTCCTTGGCGTCACTAAAACTTGAGCACAATTACGATGCACATGTTCTGCAAGAAATCCCCTCTTTGATAACTAAAGATTCACCTTTTCTGAACGCTTGGTGGCAGCTTTTGGATGTTTGTCGGATGATCAAACTAGACCAAAATATTTATGACAAACTAAACGAGTTTGTGGACCTGTTCAAGACGTACAAAAAATTGCTCAACAGCATGTACACTTTTGATTTCTTGAACGATATTTGTCCCTTTTTACAGATCGATTGCTGCACTTTCACTCTGTTCAACTTGAAGAAAATTCTTTTGTTAATGCAAAGTGTTTCATTTTTGCTGAATCACCATGATCCAACAAACAACCACAGTTTGCGTTTCTTACCGAAATTGCTTGAATACCCAGTAGCGCCTCTGAATGACGCTGCTGTTACCTCTCCATTTTTACAAAAAATGAATTTATCACTAGGACAAGAAATTTTCCACTTGACAGAGTACTATCATGCTTGGCAGTCAAAATTTCTGGAGATGACCAAACCGGTTAAAGAAATCACTGCTTGCGATCCAATCTCCTCATACATGGATATACTTAACGAAACAGACATCCACAACAGGATACATCTGTTTATAACTTTTATCCAGCGAAACGACATCAACAGTGAGTTAAAGATTTTCAGCTCAATCAACTTATACCTGCTGTTTTGCGCAATACAAGATCTTGAAGTTTTGCAACCTTTGGAAAATGCCATTGAAAATCACTGCTTGGTGCAGGAGAATAACCTGATCCAGTGTTTGTGGACACTGGTCTGGAATATGACTCATTTCAAACCGTTCATGGAGTCGCCTGTGCTCTGCCACGACAACGATTTCAAGAATGCCAAGTTGGCGAAATTGCAAAAGTTTTTACAAGTGAATGTTTTGAGAGAGGATCACACAGAGGAAGAAACCAGGAACTTTAAGATCAAAAAATCACAGCTTATTTTTGTCTTGTTGGAGTACGTTGCCGGGAAGATCCTCGTTAATGAGACGGAAAAACAAAATGAGCTGTCCACGTCTTGTTTCGGGTTGGCCACGCACTGTAAAAATATCAACAAGGAACTGTGCTATGTGATTGGATTGTGGTGTTTCAACAACAGCATCTTGTTGAGCAATCAGAAGCAAGAATTAAAGATGAAGATGAAACTGAAAAAGCTTGTTAGAGAGATCGAACCGCTATTGAGGGAGTAACATTCATACAGAGTTTTTCCCACAACACAGGACAAGAAAGATTAATTCAAAACAGTCAAATAGTCATAAAACCTCATTATTTAAATGTACTTTTCGTATAAAATGAACTTGCTAAATATATATATATAATCTTTTTTTTTTTTTTTTTTTTTCACTACTTCCCTTTTTATTTTTTCACATGCCCTCTGTCATCTAGATCAACACTTCCGGCACTTTCAAACAAGGAAACGTGGCCCACAAGCAAACCCAAAGTTTCCAAAACTTGTTGTGGGTCGGTCAAATGAGCCTTTGCCACTGTTTGTTTGTTGGCGCTTCCGACAGAAGTTGGGAAAAAGCCGTAATTGCCAAAAGGGTTCTTAATGAATTTTTTCGAAGCTGGTGATTTTTTGTTGGCAGCTGCAAAACCCGCTTCGATTGAGTTCAACTGGTTGAACATGTCTTCGTCGGTCTTGTCGTCCCCTAGACATAACACGAAATCAGGTAAATCTTGTTGAGTCAAGTCTTCCAATGTTGTTTTGGATTGCAACATGTCTGTCTTGGTTCCGCGTTTTGTCAAAACCAATCTTTTCACGATCTCCCCCTTGTTGACAAATTTAGGTCTCACTTCCAAGTTCATCTTGCCCTCCATCACTTCAATGTCAGTACCGCCGAATTTTTTCATCAATTCTTCTTTCAACTCTTTGGCGTTGAATTCACCCAACTCAGGAACCGTGCCTCTGTAGTGCCATGTCAAAGCAACTTTTTTCCGTTCAACAAACGAACCTGGGGTTTTGCTGGTAAAGTGTTCCATCAAGTCCCCGCAGATTTTCTGCCACGACATGTCGTACTTTTCAGTCAAGTTTACCCATTCGGTCGAGTTGCTGTTTTTGATGAAGCATCCGTGTTCAGCAGACAACCCAACCTCCGGCACCTTTGTTCCGAACCATTTGTTCAAGAAAGCTTGATCACGCCCACTAATAATCCAGATATCGTTTTTTGGATCTTTGGCCAAAGCTTGCAACAGGCTGTACAATTTGGCTGTTGGAATAGCTGCAGCAGGATCCTTAACAATTGGGGTCAATGTACCATCGTAATCAAACAAAAACAATCTTCTTTCTGCTTGGTTGTAGATTTTGTACAGACATGGTCTGTTCAAAGCTGGGGTCATGCTCGTTGTGCTGGACAAAAAGCCTTCCAAAGTGTTTACCAACTCTGAAGTCCAATCCAGCATGTTTGGAACTTTGGCTTGAGTGGTTGCAATTTCTTTGGAGACTTGGAAATATTGTTTTTGTAGAGCATTGTCAATGGTCTTGGCAACAGCAACAGAGTCCCATGGATTAATGATGTAGCAATCTTCTTTGTTCAATGGAGTGCCTGAAAACTCACTCAAGATCAATGGTTTGATTGATTTCCCTGTTTTGCTGATTTCAGATTCGTGGGTTTGCACAGTGATGTATTCCAAAGCGGTCAAATTGATCGCATCTCTGATACTGGTGACCATACAAAGATCAGCCACTCTTAGCAAACTCAAATAGATGTCTTTTGGAATTCTCATGTGGTAGTGCTGCACAGGAGAAAAATCCAAATTCCCGTATTTCGTGTTTATAGAGTTTACCAATTCCATAACTTGTCTTTCCAATTTGTTATCATTTGAAGAGGAACTGGAAATCAAACCGGTTGGGGTGGAGACTTGAATCAATACAACTTTGTCTCTCCAGTAAGGAAACATTTCCAAAAAGATATCAAAACTTTGTAACTTTTGCAAAACACCACGAACAGAATCCAATCTATCTCTTCCAAAAATAATTTTTTTCCCAGCATAGGCTGTACGCAATGTTTCCACTTTCAAATCGATTTCAGGATTGAATGTCTTTGCAATCAATTTTTCTTTATCAATACCAATAGGCATGGTTTTGATCAAGATATCTGCCCCATAAGCAGAAACATGGTGGTTGTTTGTTTCCAAATCCTTCTTTGCAGTACAATCCAATAATCTTTTGCAACAAGAAACAAAATGTCTTTGGAAAGAGTAATCTTGGAAAAAAACAACGTCGGCCCCCAAAACCCCATCAATCAATTGTTTCCGATATTTCAAACATCTGAAATATTCAAAAGATGGAAAGGTGACATGGTGGAAGTACCCGATGGAAACGTGAGCTTCAGCAGAAGGGCTATCATTTGCTGGGGCACCGCCTCCTTCTGCTGGAGCCGAACTTCCGTCTTCTGAAACAGAAGAACTCTCTTCGTCATCATTGTTTGAAGCTTTCAATCTCATTCTTAGCAATTGTGGTAATAACATCAAGTAATAATCATGAATGATGATAATGTCACCTGGTTTATAAATCTTGGCAATTTTCATTGCATAAGCTTCATTGAATTTAACGTAATCAAACCACCAATTCTTCTCGATATTACAAGAATCTTGAATAGGAGACAAAATGTAGTGGAAATCAGGCCACAAAACATTTTCTGCATATTGTCTCCATTTCAATTGATCTTTTCTCAATAACCAAACTGGTTCAACACTGATATTTGGTTGAGAAGGATTGTTGTTCAATTCTTGGGTCAAATAATCTTTGTTTTCTTGAGTCAAAAATAATGGATCATCAGCATTGTTCAACAAGTTGATGTCCCCCGTAGTACTCAATTTAAAGGCCTCTTCCAACTCTTGTTCCTCGACATCGACATCTTCGTCGTCGTTTAGGGCATTGGTGTTGTGTTTTTCGTGACTTGGAGCACTTCCAGGGGCTATGCCAGTAGCATTCCCTGTTGAAGTGGTGGTCACACTGTGGTCATTCCCGTTCTTTGTGACAACAGTGACTTTTTTATTGGTATCAGAAGAGGAAGAGTTTGATGTTTCCGGTTCTTCATAATGGATTTTTTCTTGGGTATTGATTTCCCCAGTCCACCCAACGATGATTTCATTAACAATATCTTCTTTTCTGATTTCATTTCCATCATCACCAACAACAACCTCATTGATGTATTTCAAGGAGCTATACAATGCCGAGTTCCCTGTAACAGGATCGATCTTCCATTGGATCGTTTCCTTTTCTTCTTCTTCGTCAAATGTCAAGTTTTCTTCATTTTCATCGCCTTGATACTCTTTTTTGTAATTGACATCATTCATTCTTTCTCTTTTTTCATACTCTCTCTGTTTCAAATCTTTATCCAATTTACTTGCAATCATCTCAATTTCATCAGCAACAGTTGGCCCATTGGCATTGGTTTTCAAGTGATGTTTCCCATCTTTGACTTGCTGGCTTTGGGTTTGAGCATTGCCACCGGCTTCCTCTTTGTCAGCATAATACTCATTAATATCGTCTATATCTCCTCTAGTGTTAACCACGATCCCTCTTTTGTTGATGACTTTGGTGATATTGTATGGCAATCTGGTCACACAGTTGATCACTCTGCCAGAGAATGGTGTTTTTTTAGTTTGTATCTTTGTTGTTGTTGTTGTTGTTGATTTCAATCCATCTGGAGAAGATCCATTCACTGGGTTTTCTACCTTTGTTGATTCCATTTTTCCTAGACTAATGAATCCTCTTATCTTTGCTCTCTCCGATCTTTGTTGGTGTTTCTTACACTTTCTTATACTTACACTGGCGTCAATGACAATTTCTAAAACATTCCCAATATACAAAGCATGAAGAAATTATTAGAATTAATTAATCAAATTGAGTATTTTGACCCTCATTTATATAATAAAATCACTCAGTTGTCGAACACATCCTCAACCATCCCTTTTTCCGTGTCTCTCCTTCTTTTTTCCCCTCATTTTTAAGTTTAGACTCCTTCTTTTTTTGTCTTTTTGTCCTCGTTTCATAAAGTTTTAATTTGACCATGTGATCAATATGTAATTTTAAGGTTACCCAGACATCCCAAGGTTCATTAGTTTAATTAAATGGCTAACTGCATTAATCAAAAGATGTCATATTTAGTTCTTATAGCAAGGTTGGCATACTTAGGGTCATATAAGGTGCTCCACAATACTATTATGGCAAATCTAAACAATATATATATAAGCTAGGGTGATGTACTAAAAGTTAGGTATGTCTTAGATACGCTGAATAATTCCGAAAAAGATCACATAGTCCATGCTAATTTAGGTTGTTTACTAAATTACTGCTTTACAGGATTTGATGCTTGATAAAAAAATTTTGCCGCATGAAATAAGTTACAAGGTTTACATAGAAAGAGTCCAAGCTAAAGGAACGACTTTGATACGAGAGTTCTTGGTTGCAAAAAAAAAAAATTGGAAGTAGCGGCCATTTTGTTGCCAGTTTTTTCAGGAAACTAATTGATTTTTTTTAACATCACTTTCTGTTTTTTTAAAGGGGGGTTTTTCTTTTTTACATGATTTGTGTCACTGGTTTTAGTATTACTCAAACAGACCAGGAATTACTTGCAAGCTGTTTGCTAACCTTCGTATTTTGCTTTGTATACTTTATGTTGAACCCCATTCTACTAGCGCAGTCTTCTCCAGAACATGGGCGAGCATCGCTAGATGCAATAATTGCCACTGAAAAAGTTAATAAGAAAAACTCTGAACCATTGTTAGGTATCTGATTAGTAACTTTTTGATGGTTGAATTGGATTAATTTTTTTATATTAAGCAACAGCAATACAAACCTATGACAGCTTGGTTTAGCAAACAAATGTTTTCAAATCATACGCAACCTCCGCTGTAAATATGCTTAGTGTAGTGCATCGGAATAAAGCGGAGTTGTTCAGAAATGACCTTGGCGATTATTATAAAACATTGTGACAAACTATTCGAAAATATAAAACATAAAAAATAACACCTTGTAATATCGTATGTATAGTGACTCTTGAAAAAAAAAAAAACAACAACAGGGAAACCCTGTTCTGAGCCCAATTTCATTCCACACGCATTCGTTTCACAAGTACTCGGTACGCTTGTATTGACGTCTCTTGTACCAGTCTTTCTCTGAAGCACTTACTCAACTCCTGCTACACTTGTTCCAGGAGTAATCGCTATCGCATTGCTTTTCACTAATTTCATTCGGCAAATACCCAGTACGCCAATACTCACACTATGCCACTCAAATAGTATCAGTTTGCCGATTCCACTATCTCTCAGCTGCCTTTCAGTAAAACAATTCCGCATGGTTGAATCAGCCATTACCGAATATGAAGGTTTAAAACAGGATAAGCTTTACCACTTACTGCTTATACGACCCTTTGTGACTGAATAATTAACAAAAGCGAACATCTCCGTGCACTTTTCAGAAAAGTCTCTCAAGTCTATTGAAAAAAAAAAAACAACTTGTTCTTGGCTTGTAATATCTGTGAACTTGCATATTTGCATTCGTTCTTGCTTGTTTGTGTGCATTTCACATTTTGTTCATCATTCTCCAATAATGCGAGTAGTTTGAATATTCGAGCAGTTGAAGTGAGTGAGTCATTCTCCAATAATTATCAACTCATTGTCTCTTATTGATTGGTCATACTTGTACTGACTCATAAAGTCGATATAAATTTTCAATTCGCTATTGCTCGTTTGTATGTATCACTCGTATCACCATATCTCAAACATCCTATTCAATAACAAATACAACCTTCTCAATCCTTCTTCTTGTTGCTTGATCAATGCATCATTAATAATCCCTGTATTCCCTGGAGTTTGTCCTCCTTGTCCTCCTGCACTACTCGCTGAATTACTCCCTGAATTAATACCTCCTGCACTGTTTCCTCCCCCATAATAACTCACCGGTGGTTCCATTATACTTGGTTTAGCACCTTTTAAACCTTGATGTAATTGAGATATGCATTGTAAATTTGCATGCACTCTTTTCAAATAGTCCGAATGGATTTTCTGTTCG
>JFAV03000015.1:99237-134220 GCA_000585475.3 Hanseniaspora vineae
AACAACAGGGAAACCCTGTTCTGAGCCCAATTTCATTCCACACGCATTCGTTTCACAAGTACTCGGTACGCTTGTATTGACGTCTCTTGTACCAGTCTTTCTCTGAAGCACTTACTCAACTCCTGCTACACTTGTTCCAGGAATAATCGCTATCGCATTGCTTTTCACTAATTTCATTCGGCAAATACCCAGTACGCCAATACTCACACTATGCCACTCAAATAGTATCAGTTTGCCGATTCCACTATCTCTCAGCTGCCTTTCAGAAAAGTCTCTCAAGCTCATTGAAAAAAAAAACAACTTGTTCTTGGCTTGTATTATCTGTGAACTTGCGTATTTGCATTCGTTCTTGCTTGTTTGTGTGCATTTCACATTTTGTTCATCATTCTCCAATAGTGCGAGTAGTTTGAATATTCGAGCAGTTGAAGTGAGTGAGTCATTCTCCAATAATTATCAACTCATTGTCTCTTATTGATTGGTCATACTTGTACTGACTCATAAAGTCGATATAAATTTTCAATTCGCTATTGCTCGTTTGTATGTATCACTCGTATCACCATATCTCAAACATCCTATTCAATAACAAATACAACCTTCTCAATCCTTCTTCTTGTTGCTTGATCAATGCATCATTAATAATCCCTGTATTCCCTGGAGTTTGTCCTCCTTGTCCTCCTGCACTACTCGCTGAATTACTCCCTGAATTAATACCTCCTGCACTGTTTCCTCCCCCATAATAACTCACCGGTGGTTCCATTATACTTGGTTTAGCACCTTTTAAACCTTGATGTAATTGAGATATGCATTGTAAATTTGCATGCACTCTTTTCAAATAGTCCGAATGGATTTTCTGTTCGATGGTTTGTTCTGCAGGCGGTTGTTCCTGAGTCTGCTGCTGCTGCTGTTGTTGTTGTTGCATTAGAAGGGTTTGTTGTTGCGTGTACAGTTTACTCAAGAGTAGACTGTTTATGTGTAATAAGATTTGTATCTTGTACTGGAGTTGTTGTTGTGTAGATGAGGTTGCATTGGTTGGGGCATTCATGGATTGGTTCATGGATTGGTTCATGGATTGTGCACTGTGTACACTCTGTGAAGGACTTTGATTCATTGTTAGCTAGTTGTTTGTTTGTTTGTCTATGAGTAATCTCAGTCAATCAACGAAGTACACAGTACTTAATCAACAAAGATAGAGTCTCATCATCATCATCATCATCATCATCATCATTCATAGAAGCAAAAGTAAATACTGGAAATTCAGAGGTTTGCATAACTTTTTTTCTTCCCACTATTTAATTTCCTGCCAATAAATAAAGGCACGTGATAAAAACAAGATCCAATCCATTTTTTTATTTTGAGCACACTAGTCACGGTATATCATACATAACCATTTTAAGATGCCAATTTTGATTGGGTGATTATTTACTTAGGGCTTCATCAAGTCGTTGTATCATTTAGCCATTTAGTCATTTCATTCAATCATTTAGTCATTTTAGCCATTTAGTCATTCAATCATTTAGTCAGTCATTTAGTCAATTAGCTCGTCAGATTGATTGACTTGTTGCTGTTTGCGTTAATCCATTTTTTGTACAAAAGAAACCATTATGTATCCTCCAATGAGAAGACATCGATTTTCCAACACCTAAAACTCTCCATCTCATACCTCTTCAATTCACGTGCCACATATCTTGTACTCCACGTGACTGTTATTTTAGTTACCCAGCTATATATATATATATGTTTTTTTTTTTTGTCTCTTTAACATTTTTTTTTATATCCATGCATATATCGATTATTTTTTTCACACAAAATCCATATTTATTTATTTATTTATTTCGGACATTCGGAAATCTTATTATTCTTACTCCTATTCTCTCAACCATACTATATACTATAATATGCTCAATTATGCGCATATTATCATTATTAGTATTATGGAATTTTTAGCAGTGAGATCTAATAATAACAAAGGGTTTTAATAATGGCAAAGGGTTTTAATAATGGCAAAGGGTTTTTAATAATGGCAAAAACCTCGTGATTATATTCATCGATTTACATATATGTGTGATTTACAAGGAAAGAGTATGAGAGTATGAGAGCGTGTATCTGAATAGAAAGTATTTGATAAAAGAGATGAACGTAAATACAATGGTCTTTTTCTTGTCTCTTATATCTTATGATCTTCTTGTCTTCTATATCTACTCCTATGTGCTTGTATTAAATGGTAATCTATCCACTAGTATGTACACACACACACACACAAGTTTATCATAGGATCAAAGGAGATCATAATAGCAAGAGGGGGGAAACGTTAAGAGATGAAAGAGGGGCTAAAAGAGTTCAAAGAGCTGTCATGTGACTATACACTCTACTCTGCACAATATATTATACTATACTCTACCATACTACAAACAATTACGTAATATACAAACCTGATCTTTTTGTGGACTTTGGACTGTATACACTCGGAGTGTACACCCTGGCGACTCGGTGTATGTTTGTATCTATGAATGTATGAATATATACTACGGTTTATACTAGGGTTTATACTACGGTTTATACTACGGCTTTTGCTTTTTTCTTTTTTCTTTTTTTTTTGTACATTGTCTTTCTATAATGGAAGAGAGATGAGGGTCGCAAAAGGTGGAAAAAAGTGGAAAAAAGATGGAAAAGTCAAGAGATAAGGAGATGATAATAACCTTTTACTGGGTTCGACACAATAATTTTAATTTTGATTTTGATTTTGATTTTGATTTTGATTTCAATTGTTCCAAGGTTAATCACGATAAAAAACTTGCTTCTATGATAATGATGATGATGATGTTGATGATGATGATGATAATGATGATGATGATGTTTGTACTAAAAATAGCTATTTTCTTCTGTGATTTGTGTGTGAGGAGAATTAAGAGTTGAAGATGATCTGATTTGATTACTGATTATTGATTATGGATTACTGTGTTTTGTGTGTTATAACTTCGGGTGTACTATTGATACTTATGTTCTTACCTTCTACAATTGTTCTACGTTTGTTTGTTTGTGTGTGTGTGTGTGTATATATTATATTAACTGTAAATTGTTACCTCCTATCTTTTTCTTTATGCTGGTGTTATACAATATACATTCTTACTCTCGTAATTATTATTCTCCTACAACTGGTATTGCTTTTTCTTTTTATTTTTATTATTTTTTTTATTTTTTTATTTTTTTTTATTATTTTTAGTTCAGTTTTTATTCACTTTGCTTTGTTTCAGTTCTTTTTCTTCATTTATTTTTCCAGTTCGAACGGATATAAGCCACTGTTCTAATGAAATACCTACTATCTTTTGTGTGTACTGAGTGTACTGTGAATACTCCCTCAAAAGACGTTTGATTACTCTTTGATTACTCTTTGATTACTCTTTGATTACTCTTTGATTACTCTTTGATTAACTTTGTTTTTCAAGAAAATATATACACCTTGATGTATATATATATATATGCTCCATTGAACCCTCGGCAAAATTTTTTAAAAAAGATCTTGGCCAAAATTGTGCTCGGTTAAAACATTATTATACTCGGAAATATTTGTTTACGGAGCAAAATAGATCAAAAGGTAATTAGACACACAACGAGTTCTACAAAAAGAGTTACAAAAAGATTTACAAGAAGACTTACAAGAAATCTCACAAGAAATCTCACACGAAATCATCCCGTTAATACTCACTATCGCTTGCAGTAAATTTCGCTCGCATTAACTTTTACTCGCATTAACGTTGTTATGATGATCGCCCACAAATTACTGCAAATCCCAATCACAATACTCCAATTTTTAATAACCGTATATTTTTCAGGTTTACACAACAAGTACAATGTCCTTACCCTCGCATTCAACTTTATCATAAATTTCTCCCCAATCATCATATGGCTTACGATTTTCAAAAAAGCAGGAGAAATTCCAATCACTTGGAGACCAGATATCCATGGTAAGACAAGTTTCATGGCTGATATGTTTATGTTTGGGGACTACTGGGGTGAAATACTAGTGCAATACAAAGAACACAACTCACACGGTCCATTGCTGCACAAACTATCGTTTATAGTGTCGACATTGGGGTTTGCGTTTCCTGTACTAATTTGTATTCCACTAGCACTATGGTACTACATCTACTACATCAAAAAGTACACCAAAAATTTGGTCTCTTACCATCTGCCATTACAAAACAATAACCCAAAGACACAGCTCCACATCGTCTTTATCCCACTGATGGTATGGCTAGCACTAAACCTCGACCACCAGTTTGCATCGCAGCAGGAATCCAACTTTACCGAATGGAAAAACATGCTGTCCTGGATCTTCTACGTTCTAGCACACCTTTTAGCTCCCATTTTCACCGCCATCTACCTCTACGTCTTCAAAGCACCGGGCACACTAAAATGCTTCTCCTTCGCAATGGGTCTCCAAAACATATGCGGAGTGTTCACCCATTTACTCCTGCCAATGGCTCCACCATGGTTCACCCACATGTACGGATTGTTCAATAATAGCGAATTGAACTATAACACTCCAGGGTATGCGGCCGGGTTGATCAGGGTGAGTTTCAAAGCAGGTACACATTTAGCATCAGAGGGGTTCCACAAAAGTCCGATTGTGTTTGGTGCTGTGCCCAGTTTGCACTCGGCCATGGCGTTCCAGTGTTTCTTGTTTGTGTGGTTCAACAAAGTGCAGGCTGTCTCGGAGACGACTTCTTCTGTGGAGATGGACGACTTGGAAAGTGGGTTACCAAAAATCACTGTAAACGCCGATTCCGAGGCCGATTCCGAGACCGAGACCGAGACACAGGAAGAAACACACAGCGTACACTCAACAAAGGACAATTTGAGTGTTGAGGAGTTTGATATGGAAGATATGCTGTTGAAAGCAGACAGCGGGTCGAGAACCAGTCTATCCAGGGAGTCCTCCACTCCATCGGAGATGCTTTTCAGTGCCACTGAACAAGACACTCCCATCACCTCTGCCCCAGAGATCAACACAGACTTAAGAGCCCAGCCATCGCGTGTTGTGAAAATTGTCAGATCAGGGTGGATCCCAAGGGTCATTGTTTCTGGGTTTATCATGGTGCAGTGGTGGGCCACGATGTACTTGGACCATCACTACAGGTTTGATTTATTTGTGGGGATGTTCTACAGTTTGTGCAGTTTCTTGATCGTGAACCACTTTGTTTTGCAAAAAAGGGTGTTGACTGCTTTTGCGGAAAAGAGAAAGATGATGATGGACCCGAGCAAAGAGGATCCAAAGGATGACGAGGGAATGAGCATGGGGATGAGGGTCTTCAAGGGGACGAGAGTCGAGTGGGTTTTTGATTCATACGACAACAAACATTACGAGCGTTAGCGAGTGATGTGAGCAGTGTAAGCACTGCAAAGTACTTTACACGAGCAAGCAGTTTGTGTGAGTCATTATTTTGTATAAACAAGCTCCCCCCCCTCTAATGAAAAAGCTCTCGGTATACCCCACCCACCCATTGCTCGCGAAGACCAGTGAACTACGGAATGTTTTGGTCTTTTGGCCCTGCAAGATTGGCTTGTGGGCCCGTTTATAAAAGTACACTATTGTTTTTTATACACACTACATATATAGTCATACAAAAAACCTGCATTTTACGCATTTCTCTGCATATATTCTCCCCCGTATTCTCTCAACCTAAACATAGTCTCTCTGCCCTGGAACGATCATAACAATGTTTTGTCCCGACACAAGCATCTCTTTGCCGTATTTGTTCACCACATGACCCTGAGGGTCTTCTTCCAGTTGCGCTCCCTGACCGGTCGTCGTCTCGTGCTTGATCTCAATCCCGTCTTGCAACACAACATTCACAAAGTCGTCATACCCCTTCAATACACCGTAGTACTCCCTCCCACCAGTGGTTATGATCAGAACATGCTCGTTGATGCTCTTGTCTATTAGCTCCAATGGTAACAATACTTGTTTGGCTGTGTCTGGATTGGTGGACATTTCGACTTTTACTGTATATGGCTTATTGTTTGATGCTGCTGCTGCTGTGTGCTCAGTTTTGAGTATCTTCTTCCTCTTTTGTTGGAAAAGGTGTCTAAACTGCCAAAGATGCTGGAAGTTTACACGGCTCAAGAAAACCTTTGAAGGGTTTTCACAACAAGCGAGAATGCTGAAAGTTGCCCGACTAAAATAACGGTGTCACGTGAGGTTGCATTTGCTTAACACTGAGTTCCATCAGCAATTTTACCTCAACTTTGGTATATTCGTGGGTCACAGGGCCCATAAACTGACAAATGTGTATTTTTATCAGTATCATTCTTGCATGAAGTTGCAAAAGCCATTGATAGGCTAAGTCAAGGCAAACTTGCGGTGCTTTGAAAGCATGCTTAACACGGAACCTTTTTTTTTTTTTTTAATTCTGTTAAAGACATCAACTTGGGACAAAAAAAAAAGTCACTGCTTGCGCTTACCACTCTTTGTATTTCAAGATATTATTTGGTCTTTTAACTGTCTGCCACCATCCAGACTGTTCAAGAAACTGCTCTTGTATGCTTGATTAACTCAAACTGAAAGCAAAAAATGTTAGCTAAAAACGCACGAGCACGAAAAAATCGTTCCAACAAAGAAAAAAAAAAAAAAACCGAATTTCAACCAAAAACCTTTTGATGATGAACAGACTGACAACTGTAACTTTTGAGGAATATAAAATAATTGATATACTTGACACACTTTGACCATCCAACAGCTCCATAGAAACCAGATCGTTTTGCAAACCAGTTATACACCAGACACTATGAGTACAGAACTACCTATGCATATGTATGTGCGTCCATTGACGCTGGAAGACGTTGAAGCCATCAAAGACTTGGAAAGTGTTGGATTCCCACCAAGCGAAAGATGCAGTGAGGACAATATCAATTTTAGAATTACCAACTGTCCCGAATTGTGTTCAGGACTTTTCGTCCGTAAAGTCAGCGACCCATACGCGGAAAACAACAGCAACACCGGCAGCAAAGACGAAGAAGGCGATGAGTCAATGTTGGGCGTTGTTGGGCCATATGATGCCGGTGCACCACAAGTTCTTGGGGAAGAGTTGATTGGACACATTTTGGCCACAAAGATTAAATCTACGTTGACAGCAATCACGTTGGAAAGTATGAGTGCCGAACACGACGAGTCCTCCAACTACATTGCAATCCACTCACTTGTCATTGACCCAAAATACCAAAAGAAAAACTTGGCCACACTCTTGATGACAGACTATATCCAAAAATTGTCAAACCAAGAAGTCGGCACCAAAATCACTATTATTGCACATGAACACCTATTCCCATTTTACGAAAGACTAGGTTTCAAGAAGCTGGGTCCAAATGAAAATGTCAACAACGATAAAGAGTTCAGTGCACATGGTGTATGGTACAACATGGAAAGAGACTTGGTTAAAGACGAATTTGAAGAATGAAATTTTTGAGTGTTTGAAGACTCTTGTTTGTAATGTGTATGAGTAGTGTTCTAATAACCCAAATAATTACGACAAAATCTCTGCTGCTTAAGGGCACTAAGTTGATGGTTTGATAGCCTTATTGATCTCTGTGTGTTTGTGGTGAGAATGAAGTTCAGAAGATTTTGGTTAATTTGGCAGGGGGCTACTTATATCACGTGAGTATTTAGTGGGCTTGAGCAAGCCGAAATTGCATCTTGCACAAAAAAAAAGGTTAGTAATATGAGGCAATTGAAATATAAACACAGCCCATTAGTCATCACGATAAGCAAGGTAAGGAAAAGACAAACGAAAACTAAACGCACTAAAACAGGACTGCTTTTACCAAGGCAACCCTTATTATCACAAGCACCAGCGTTTAGAACTCTATTAGAAATTAAATAAACAACCCTCTCACAATTATGGAGCCAGTGGTGTGCAAATCACTTACGGCTTTGAAGCTAGAAGTGGAAAGCAAAATTCAAGAAGAACACTATGAACAACTGAGCTTCAAACAGATATTGGACAAATGCATGATCAACCTCTCGACTTACCAGCAATGGTGGAAGAAAATTGAAGAGTTTCAAGCCACTTCGTTTGAAGTTCTTTCTGAATCACAACAAAGGCAACTGGTATTGGCCTATGAAAACGCATATTTTTACTCAAAACTGGTAGTCAAAGGGTCCGCACAAATAATACCACGCATGCAAGAATTCAAAATTTTGAAGCAGCAACAGCAACTTCAAGGGAAACAGTCAGATTTGCTCCAAGTCTACGATGAATTCATGCATCTTCTTTTCAAATACCAGCCCAATTTTGATACTGTCAAGAGTTTTCTCAACTTGCATTCTTTCACAAAGCAACAAAAAATGCAACTCAACCAGCAACTAGATTTGCTAGATAGTACAAATAACAATACGATATCTTGCAAGCTTCTACATTTCATATTGCACCATCACAAGAACTCAACACTATTGATAGACATAAGACCAAAAGTGGAATTTGAAAGATACCATATCAAATTTGAGAAATGTATCTCGATCGAGCCAATTTCGTTCAAAGAAACTTACACAGATCAAGATGTTCTTGATAGATCGATGTGTACTTCACCTTCCAAGGACAAATCATTGTTTCAATCAAGGGATATGCAGAAATTCATTATACTATACACTTCAAACAGGAACCCTCAATATTACACGCAACTGCTCGCATTCAAAAACATTTTGCTGAAAAAATCATTCGAAAAGACTTTAGATTTACAGCATACAAAAGTTTTGATCTTGGGCGAGTCTGTAGAGCAATGGGTCAACATGTATGGGTACGAGAGCTGTACTGTGGGATCTCTTCAAAATGAAAATTATGAAAAGCATACAAACGGTGTTGCAAAAACATCACTGTTGTCCTCCCCTCCATCTTCGCCTCCTTCTTTGAACTATGCGCCTTTAAAACAGCAACAGATTCTACAACCAAGAGGGATAAGTCAGGGCAGAGAGGTATTGAATGGAAGTAGCTCAAATGAGTCACTGAAAACCTCATACCCAGATCCGCTTCTTTCATTTGGCAATGCAAACCAATTGAAACCTGCTCTTTTCACAAATAACTCACCAAGGTCATCACCTGTGCCAATGTACTCCTCATTGCCTGATTCACAACAACAACAACAACAACAACAACAACAACAACCTTACCAGCTTCCCACACTTTATCCACTCCCTGCACAGCAAAGTCCACTTCCTATCAAACGCTCGCCCTCTTTTAGAAACGTGTACAACAATCTACTAAACAAGGGAGCAAAATTGAATAGAGAAACGTCTCCACAAAGGCATACTCCATCCCAATCTGCAGTGGATTTGGTGGCAAGTTATCCAGAGACACCCGCACTCTCACCTTCCATACACAAATCGCCATCTCTCTCCATGGACTCTTCTTTATCGGCACCTTCTACGCAGCCCGCAGTTATGCAGAGTGCTTTGAGCAAGATGCTGCGTAATGGAACAGGAAAAGTCGAAACCTCATCAACAGCAGCAGCACCTCCTGTTAGTTCCAAATTTTTCTGCACAGGTTTGATAAATTTGGGCAATTCTTGCTACATGAACTGCATTATTCAGTGCTTGTTAGGAACACCAGAATTAGTGCAGCTTTTTTTAGGAGATGACTACAAAAGGTATATCAATATGAGATCAAAACTGGGATCACAGGGTGTCATCACAAAAAATTTTTCAGACTTGATTCATACCATGTCTGACAAAAACAGTAGCGTGGTACAACCAAGGAAATTCAAAAATGCCTGTGGGTTGGTCAGCTCAATATTCAGAAACAATGAACAGCAGGACTGTCAAGAATTTGTTCAGTTTTTGTTGGATGCACTACACGAAGACATGAACATGTCTGAACCAAGTTCCGGACGCAAAGAAGTTAGCGAAGCAGACGAATTGAGGAGGGAACAAATGACAATGAGAGATGCAAGTATCATTGAGTGGGAGCGGTATTTGACCACCGATTTCTCAGTCATACTGGATATGTTTCAAGGCCAGTATTCTTCCAGGTTGCAGTGCAAAGTCTGCCAAAGAACCTCAACCACATACCAGCCCTTTTCCGTGTTGTCTGTTCCTGTTCCACCTGCAAGTTCAATGGCTCAAAATGGTGGTCCATCTGCACCTTACAAAATCAACATCAACGACTGTTTCAGAGAATTCACTAAAGTGGAGAACTTAGGACGGGATGAACTGTGGAATTGTCCAGCGTGTAAAAAAAAACAGCCTTCAACGAAAAAGATTACTATTACCAGGCTGCCCAAAAACTTGATTATTCATTTGAAAAGATTTGACAACTCATTGAACAAAAATAGCGAGTTTATATATTACCCACCAGTTTTGGACCTGACTCCGTTTTGGTTTGATCACAAGCCTGAGTTTTACAAAAGTGCTGCCAAAGAATGGCTTCCGAATATACAGCAGAGAATTCAAGAACCACCTTTCAAATACTCGTTGAACGCCGTAGCATGCCACACCGGGACCTTGTATGGTGGTCACTACACTGCTTATGTCAAGAAGGAAAATTTTCAAAATCAACTGAACAATACGCAATGGGTATACTACGACGATGCCAGTGCCAGAAAGGTTAAAAATAATGCAGAAATGATCACTTCTAGTGCCTATGTGCTATTTTATAGAAAGATTGATTGAGTCGTGTATTGTGCTACTATTATTATATAAATGTTTTTTTAGATGCAAGACAAGGGAAATTTGTAATATTTACTTGGAAAGAATCAGTGGTTGCTTTTGGGTACTTTCATTGCCATTCCTCATCATCATCATCATCCTCGCTATCTTGGGACTCCGACTGTCCCGCAGTGGCAGAATTTTCAACAGCATTATCTTTCCCCTTGTTCACAATTACCATACTTTCTCGACTTTCCAATCTAATATCATTGTTTTCAAAAGGCTCATTTGATGAATCTGAAACAGTATTGTTTTCATTGTGGTTACGATCCTCAGTTTCATTTTCCTCCTCCTCCTCCTCCTCTTCGTCATCCCATGATGGAAGGTTTGTCTTTAGTGCAGATTTCTCAGATTCATTATTCTGTGAGGAAGCTTCCAAGAGTTCTTGTTTTTTGATAAAATAAATGGCCCAAAAAGTCTTGTAGTCAATCTTATTCCCAGCAACCAACGAATCGACCAAAACTTTCAAATTTATATCCCGAGCAACTTCGCGGGAGATATCATCGTTTGAATACTTGCAGTCTTTAACATCACCTTTGTAATTCAAGTACACATTTTCATCACTCCCCAAAACCTTTAACCTTTCAGTGACCTCCCGTTCATGCTCTTCGTTTTCTGGGAACGCAATAACATCTGAAATGTCATTCAATTTGGTTTTCAAAGACTCACTAAACTGCGTCAATCCAGTAGACCAACTTGTCCACTTGCTTTTGATAAGCCTTGTAGCATTCTCAGCTGCTTTTTGTTGCTGGTCCTTGCTGTGCACAAAATCTTCCACCGCCTGCAACTTCGTGTCGAATGCATCCAACACGTTTTGAGCAGCACGCTCCCCACGAGTCACAATGCCATCAGAGGAGTCATCATCACTTGGAGTTTTTGAGTTTGCTGGACCAGGTTTATCTTCTTCACGAAACAAACTAACGTGCTGGTCCTCATTCCACAAATTGTACAAGAAATTTGTAGTCTTGGTGAACGATTGATCAAGTTTCTGCTCTAGCTTGCTAAAAGTCTCTTCTGTCTTTGCATCTTGCATGATTGTGCTGGCACTGTTGCCAGTATTGTCCTTATCAGAATTCTCTCTGATTTGATCATCAACTGTTGGTTCGTACGCGTAATCCATTTGGATAGTGTGTGTGTGTGTGTGTCGATGTTACTCGTTGTTTGACTTGGTTAAATCAAGTTGGCATACTTTCCACCTCTTCTCCAAATTTAAAATAAAAAATATAAAGAATATCCCAATGAAACCTGACAAAATGTTTGATTAAAAAAGCTCATCTTTGATTTGATGGCCTTTCAAAGTTGCTAAAATCAAATGCCCGAGGGGAAGAGATAGGGGACACAAGTAAAAATCCAAAAATTATTTTAATCGCGTCACGTGATAATTTGCCTGGGATGAAATATTTAACCTCTGTTGAAGTTATAAACCTGAGCACCCGAGCTTAATTTTATGACTAAATGTTAATCAACTCAATGCTGACTCGCCGCAAGCCAGTGCTTTATAAAATTTCGAGCAGTGTGACCAACACTCAAGACATAGACCAAGGATGTTTGACAGCGCTATTTACACCACGCCTTTGAATTTTTCTCAGTTCCAGCCCAAACTGTATAGAGGCACACATCCACATGAAAAGAATTTCCCATATCTCAAGTTGTTACAACTGAAAACAATTATTTCCATTCTTCCTGAGCCTATTACTGAAGAAAATGATCCCGAGTTTGTGAAATTTATCCAAGTGGAAAAGATTAAACACGTTCATATTCCCTGTGATGGGAAAAAGAAGAAGAAAAAAGACAAGAATAAGAAAGATAAAGATAAGGGAAAAGCTAAAGATGTTGATGGTCAGGAAGCTAAAGAAGCAGACGGGTGCGCTGAAAAGTTAAAAGATGCTCAAAAGAAAGATAAGAGCGCACCGACTTCATCTGGTGATCCTGCAGAGTCTAAACTGCAAGATGAAGCTGAATTGGCCAAACAAGAAGAAGAAAAGAAAGTCAAGAGAAGAGACAAAGCCGTGCCCATTACCGAGCAGAGTGTTTACGAAATTATAGATATCTTGCTTGACAACAGAAATTATCCTATATACCTGCATTGTGCCACTGGAGAAACAATAACACCTATTGTTGTTGCGTGTTTGAGAAAACTTTCGTACTGGAGCAGTGTCTCGATTGTCGATGAGTTTATCAGATTTTCAGGGAGTATCAATGTTCACGAACGAGCGTTTATTGAAGAGTTCAATGTGGATGATTTTACTCCTAAATTGACCGACAAGACTCACTATGCAAGTTGGATCAAGCGGACACAAGGCTGGAAAACAAGATCGTGAGGAGTTAGTGCTGGATAAAATTCATTGGTCGTCAGTTTGCTCACTTGTATGTACAGCATGTTTTATGCATTCACATATTCAAAAGAATAGAAGCGGCCAAATCGGCGTTCCCATTGGCAACTTTCAAAGCCTCAATTACTTTCTCCCTTGGAAATCCTAAATCCATTAAAGTCTTGACACTTGACTCGGAAAATTGTTCCGGCATGCCTAGTAGTGTTCTCTCTTCTTGCTTCGGTTGTTTCACGCTGGACGCCGGTTTGGCCTGTGTTGGTGTTGCTCTCTTATTAGCATTGAATCCCTGGCCTGCGGTGCCCCTGGCCCCAGAACCAGCATTCACATCAGCACCAGCAATTTTTTCCAAAACTGGCTCTCTAGGAATATCTGCCTCCCCCAAAAAAGGCGTTTCTATACCTGCAAATTTCAAAACATTTTTTTCCAAATCAATACAAGCCTGGTACCTTTTCAACATATCCAAACCTAAAAGCAAATCAACGTTTATATCCAAAACGGTGAAAGAACACGCAACAAACTGGGTTTCAATTTTCACCAAAGCAGAGTGGATTTTCCCAACAATGTTGCTGACCCCAACCCCACGGGCTTCTCCTTGGAATCTCTTGTCCACCATTCTATCCAATTTAGTGAGTTTGGCCAATTTTGTAGACATAATTGTGTTTTGAGCTCCAGAATCTACAAAAGCTTTCACTGGATGACCGTTGATCTCCATGTTGATGTAAAGCATCGACACTGTGGTGAAATTTTCTGGGGTATACTCCATTGCGTGTGTCATTTGTTCGTCGATTTTTCTTGCGTACGCCAATTCCTCCATTAAAGCGTTGTTTCTTAGGACTTGTGCCAATGGTTTTGATCTGCTGATTGGACTAAATTTTATAAACTCAATAAACTGCTTAAATCCTTTTAGATCAATTAGTATTTCACTCTTCAATATCTCTGGAGTTTCCACATCATCTAACATTTTCAACCGCAACTGCTCAATAGGATCCAATTTCTTCATTCTGATTGTTATAGTTGAAGTATCTTTGATCTGTAGGTCTTTCAAGGTCTTATTCCTATCGTTTACAACGTCCAGCACTTGTTGACCGTAAACTAGCTCATGCCTCTTCTCATCATATTCGGCCTCGAACTGTAGCAAAGCCTGCAAATTTTCCAACGTTAAATCATCGGAATATTCCATAGGCCCATAGATGGACTTGCTTATTTCATTAATAACTGTAACGTTCATTGTGCCTCGAAAGTTTTTTCTTGTTTCAATATCTTTGTTTTGTATGCTTGATAGTCATGTTTCATTGCACTGACCCTAGAAGTAACTGGTGTCAAAATGCTCAACACCTTAAATATTACACCTGTGCAAAACGGCGAAGCGCCGAAAAGATCTGCAGCAAGGCTGGGTAACGCTGGCACGAATTACTAATCGTTATTGAAAGACATCGTTCAAGAATCTAAACAATACCGAGAACTCCCAAATCAACTGATAAATATAAGAGGCATTAAATGGTAGACAGGAGGACAACAAAAAGCCGTGTCGCTACTGCCAATAAATATATATGTTCAAGTATGTACAAGTTGAGCCTTCACAGCTGTAAGCTAGACGTGGCTCACGATTTCATTGGCATACCGTTGATCTGTTTCAATATTTTTGACCCAGTTTTTTGTGGGATACCGTTCTTGTTCAAATTCATGATCAACTGCTGCATGATTGGTCTTGGTCTTCTTAATTGTGAAGCACATAATAGTGCCGAAGTCAGTAGGGCCAACGCACCTGCTTGGTGTGCTGAGGCTAAAGAAATTGGAACCAAGTACACCAATGTGGCAATCCCCAAAGCAGCTTGCAAAGTGACAAGACCCATCATTGCGTGTATTGTTCTGTTCACGTTTTTAGGAATCAAAGCTTTTCTTTTCACAGCGTACATGTGGAAAGCCAAAACAGCTGAAAAAGTTGTGATGGCCAAGATTCTGTGGTTGAGTTGTACAGTTGTTGGGTTGTCCAACATGTTTCTCACAACCAAATCTGAGTTGTCCTCTTTTCTAGAAAAATTCTTGTCCAACAGTTCCCTTTTGCTAGGGAACCATCTGTCTCCCATCTTTGGGAATGTGTTGTAAATCAAACCTGCATCTAGCCCAGCAACCAAACCACCAGACATGGCAGTCAAGAAAGTCAATGCCACAAGAGCCAAACTCATTCTTTTCAAAGGTTTCAATTGAGGATTGTTCAATTTTTCAAAAATTTTAATACTTTCTGCAGGATTCTTCATCCATTTGTTTTCTCTAACAATTTCCCAACCGGTCCATAACATACCCATGTACAACATAAAAGCTGCTCCCAAATGAGTAGTCAATCTGTATTGCGAAACAGTTGGTTTGGATTTTCTTTCCTCCAAATTCTCTTCATCCAACCCAGATTTCACCATCCACCAACCAATAACCCCTTGCAAACCCAACAATGCACTCAACCCTAGTAGTCTTCTGTTCACTCTGGCTGAAGTGTATCTTGAAGCTAGTAGATACAATGTTGGCACAACAAAGATCCCTCCAATAGCACGGCCCCATAGTCTGTGAAACCATTCCATGAAGAAGATAAACTTGAATTCATCCAAAGTAATATGCGAGTTCAACTGCTTGAACTCTGGAGAATCTTGATATTTGGCAAACTCCTCTTCCCATTCTTTTTGGTTCAATGGCGGAATCGCACCGGTGACAGGCTTCCATTCAGTGATAGAAAGCCCAGACTCGGTCAATCTTGTCAACCCACCTAAAACAACAATACCAAAGACAAGCCCACTGGTCCCGATCAACCAGTACCCGACATTGCTGTGCGAGTTCATCAGTCTTCTGGTTTTGCGCTGTGGTCTGGCATGCGGTATTTCTGCTTGAGCCGTGGAGTAAAGTTTGGAGTTTCTGGTTTGTATAAAACGACTTTGTAGCGTGATAGAAAATGGGCTCGAGTTCGCATTCATTGGTTTCAGGCTTGGTTTTAGATTTCTTAAAAGCAAACCGGACGTGTTAGTTTTAGCACGTCTACTTGCTGTGGAGCTGAAAAGAGATAGTGATCTCACCCCCTGCTTTAGCGATACGATATTTCTAAACATTATTGTATCTCAACGAGTTGAGTGTGTTTGCAGTTGATCTGATGACGTTGCTTGTTTTCTTGGTTGAATTTCTCTAGGGGTGTTGGAAGAAAAGAAAGATAAAATCTTACAAATTGTTTATCATTTATATATCGTATAGCATTTCAAACAAACTTCCAATCTCGAAAAAATTAATTTCTCCAGATGAAAAGTTTACCAAATTAGATTCACAACTTTTTGTCGGGCTTAGACGGAAGAAAAAAGTTACAGCAAAAACCATGAAACCACGCGACTCAAGCCGAAAGGCCCTGGGAAGAAAGAGAACGCCAGAAAGGAAACTAAACGAGATATGAGCTCTTTTGTCGCATTGATCGGGTTAAATTGAGAGCTATAGCTTCTAATGCGATACCAAGAGATGATGCAGGTTGTTTAAACGAAGCTTAAGTCCAATACTGGCCGTAAAAAAGAGTCGAGCACAGTTTTCACCTTACCAGATCTTCTTGGAACACATCTTGTACCTTTCTACTTTCTCTAAAGACGTTGGATCCTTGGCATCTTTCTTCAGCCTGAACTCAGCAGCACTAGCAGGCATATTTGCTGAGTCGTTGTGGATGATTCTCCTCATTGGTTCGTCAACCATGCCTTGACTCCCACTAAGTTCACCAGGAACATAGTATTTATCAGATGCAGCCGATGTTTGTTGTTCGTGTTTCTTTGTGATATGACGACACCATTTCTTAATGATAAGCTGAGTTGCCAACTTCACTGTAAGCAAGAACAACCATGCCCCAAAGAGGACTGCTGTGCGTTTAACAGTGCTCATTTGATAGAACATTCTCTTGAACTTCGGCAACACCAACACGATAAACGTCACTACTTGTGCTTGAACTGGCACACCTAATCTAGCTTGAAGTTTGAAGTTTGTGTGGTTGACCGAGTCTTGCACTAGGATCTTACGGAAAACCTTGTCGTATATTTCAGGCTTGAATCTGTTGAATCTGCCTATATACCCGTGCTTGAGCCAGTCCACTATGAACTCGCTACCAATGACTTTGACCATTGGACCACACAACACTCCTACAATCCCAGTGGTGTACTGGTTGAAAATGATCAAGTTCAAATTCCAAGATTGTGGGAACGAGCTCGACATCGTGAACGATTTTTTGTTGGCCACCAAATTTCTCAAGGCAATGATTGCCAGCATGGAAACCAACTGAAACCTTTCTGCAACGTCGGCAATCGCCAATTGGAACAAACCTTCTTTGTCGAATTTTTTGAAAACACTGCTTTTCAATTCTCCAAATTGCATTGATAGTAACAATGTTCCCAAAGTGTTAGAGTAAGAGTTCACCGCAACATTCAGGGCAATAGTTTGATAAATCAAAATAGTCGAGTGGATGGTCAAGTAAAACCATCTTGCAATAATTAACAAAAGAAAGTATCTTGACGGAATGTTTGTTTTGTTGTTTAAAAGTAAGGTACTGTCGGACACTCTTCTGTAAATGGCCAACAAAAAATCCTGACCAATTGTAGAAAGCATCTTGTCAGCCATCTCCAAAACGCCAAAAAGTGCGTACAATTTGATAGCATTTTGTCCCTTGATCTTGTGATACGCTTTGGATGTATCCAAGGATAGCAATAAAATAACACAGGTGATGATCATCTCCACCAAGAGAATGAAATCCATGCGGAAAACTTGCAAAAAAGATACAATTTGCTTGGTGCTTTTGAAAGCATGACGTTTTTGTGTCTCTTCTCTTGCTCTACTTTGTCTTCTTCCACTTGTACCTGTACCGCTTTGTGCCGCTTCAGCAGCCAACACGACGGGTGCAAAGCTGTTCCTAAAAAGTTTGTTGTAAAAATTTATTCCAATGATCCTACAAAACTCGTAGTTCAAATACACAAATCTTAGAGGGATCATCGTAAAGTAATAGAGAAAAAGGTTGAAACAGCCAAGTAAAGAAAATGCCATCAATTTCTCAAAATAGACTGGCAATTTCACCATGTTGATCAAAAGCTCCAACTCGTGCTCATTGGAAATGTTTGGAATGCCGCTCCTAGAAGAAACCCCGCGAGCCTCAGTGTGAAGAGCACCAGGATGTATGGTCAGCTTGGGTCTGTCACTGGGAGAATCCGCTTTGTTGGTGTTTGGTTGATCTGACAAAAGAACTTTTTGAGCAATTGGTGTTCTCAAGGCAGAGTCGTTCAAAGAATGGATTCCAAGTCCTTGCACTTTAACAACTTTCTCTTTGAGGGTGTCATCTTCTTTCTGTAAATTCTTAGAACGCGCACCAATCAAAGATTTTTCCTGGGTATAGGGGTTTGATTTCTTTGGGATTATTGGAGAGTCGTTGACAAAACTTGAAAAAGAATCCTCTCTTTCTTGTTTCAAACCAAGTCCATGGGTTGTTACAGACCCTGAACGCGTTCGATTAGTTTTGCTTGTTTCTGGATTGTTCAATTCATTGAGCACAAAATTTTTCAATTTTCGCAATGACGCCGGAGTGCTTTGCTTTTCAGACATGTTCTGCTGATGATGCAGTTTTGAAAGTTGGTTTTTCAGAACTAGCGGTTACTCAGAAATCATGTCAGGGATTTTTGAATCAAGCAGCTCTTGATCGCGTCATCAGAATCGTTCTGCAAACGCGTTTCCCTTATGCGTTGGTGTGGTTTTTTCCGCCTGCTCCGTAGGCTCAGAACTTTTGCCTGCGAAAACCGAACCCTGTATCAAACGAGAACATGAAAGGTTAATGATTTTTTGAAGTAAAATTTTTAGCGTAATTGTTCAGCTTTGATCTTGATATGTAAAAAAAAAAACTCTTTATCTTTGAGCTTTCACCATTTCACAGTATCAGAAAACCTCAAAAGAACAAAATACTCCTACAAAAAGACAAAAACATCAATATTCAATGACAACCTTAATAGATTTAAAAACCATTGTGCAGCCTTATACCAAGCACAAGCAATTGAGTATTAGGGAGAGTGAAGACTTGACCCTAGACCTTTTATTAAACTTCTCTGAGGAAGACGCTGCTGACGCAGAAACTTTGCAAAAAATGGGCCTTCTTTTGACCAAAAAATCGTATATGGATTTGATCGATGAGAGAAATATTAACAAGAAGTGCGGCTACCCACTTTGCCCCTCTCAAGTGAACAGAGTCACAGATTTGTACAGTAGAAAAAACTCCATAATGTCGAAATCGAATATTACAAACCCGTATGCCTACTTGACGCAGTACTGCTCCAAATGGCACTCACAGTGTTCGCAGTTTTACCACATACAATTATCAGACGAGGCTTTGTTTTCTCGTATTGGGGAGCACTTAAAAATATACGAAGATGAGAATGAATATACAGATGTCGAATTGCTAGAAGACATGATGGAGAAAAATAACAGAAGAGATATAGTTGATTTGGTGTCTAATTTGCAGCAGCTCCGCTTGTCTGGTGATTCAGAGGTGAACATCGAGACCGAGCAGTTGGCAGAAATGATGGAGGATTTCAAGATTGTGGAACATAATGATCCTGAGTTTTATGGTGATTACGAAAAGGACTAAAAAAAATTTTTTTTTTATAAGTGATAGCCAGTTTTAAGCATTTAGCAGATTAGAACCAATTTTCTAATCATTCGATGTAGACTTTTTCCTTTTCAAAAACCCATATTTCAACAAGATAGATTTCAGATCGTTCTTTGGGTCAAACGGGTTGCAGTTCGCCAAATCTTCAGCACACATTTTGTTCCATTTCGCTATTGAGCTGTTGTAAACTTTGATAGCAAGGCTGTGTCTGCGCTGGAATATCTTGGGCAACGTTTCAACACGAAACCGAGACAAGTTTTCCGTTTTGATCATGGTCCTGTCATAAACAGCGTTATAATTGAGCAAAACCGGTTGTAACCACTCCTCCAAGATGGGGAATTTGCTGACATAGTCTTTGTTTCTCTTCCATTGAAAAATAGGTCCCTTTGTGTCTCCCAAAATTTTTTGAGCCTCGTTTTGATATTTCTTGAATGGCACAGTGTGATTTCTGTCTCTTTCCCCTGCTTCCATCGCCTTAGCATTCAACGTCTTTTCGAGCTCTGTTTCCCATTGTGCCTCCATGATAGTGTAATCAAGATTTCTATTGCCCAAATTTTTCCACAAAGCTGCATGGTATTCGCCTGATCTTCTTGTGAGACCCAAAAACATGCTTAAATTTCTTGATGATTTGTGTCTGTTGGTGAGGAAATTTGAAGGAAACCACATTCTTCCAAAATAGGACCTTGTGCCTCTAACGGTGGTCCGTGGTGGCCTGGACAAAAAATGCTCAACATATTTCAACCTATTCATGTAGTACCTATGTGTAGCCAAGGGCAGGAGTGCTTTTGGATCAATGTGTTCTTTCCCCGGAAGAGGAATGCTACCTGATTTGTACCGCTCATATCGTATAAACTCATTCAGTATTTTTTTTTCATACGTTATAGCAGGATTTTCCACTGCTTTTTGAGCCACTTGTAAGTCTAGTTGCCTTGAACTAATTTTTGGATGTTGTTTACCATATGGGACGGCATTCACCATAGTAAACCTTTTCAAGTACAAAGTGTCGTGTGCAACAATCATATTGTTTAATTGTTGAAGCTCTCGCACACGCGACTTCAAAGAGTTGTGGATAAACAATTTCTTGTTCTTGCAGGTACTCAATTCAGTTTGAAAAGCAGCGCATATTTTCTTGCGAATTATCTTTTTCAAATTGTGTTGAAAACTGAGGGAGTAGGTGTTCAGTTTTGTGTTTCGCAGTATCACCCTGTAAACAGATGCAAAAATTGGTTTTGAGTTTCTCTCATTGAGGAGCGATATTGCCATTGGTCTTGTAGAGTTTAAACCTGGTGCTACTCAATCGAGCATCCTTTGCTTTTTTCATGGCTTCAACGCAAGTTCAATTTGCAGAAGTTCAACCTTCTCATCTCATCTGGACTGCAAAAATCATTACTCGGTATGCCTTTCGCGACGCGTTTTCGACGGCCACGAGAACTTTTCAGACTCGAATGTGCCTGATAGTTGAAGACTCAAGGTGGTTAAAGATAAAATAAAGTTGAAATTGGAATAATCCTGTTAAAAGTAATGGAATAACATAACGTATACAAATATATATGAAATCAGTGTAGTCCTTACGTTTAAGCGACCAAAGTGGAAGCAGTGGCAGATTCGTATTTCCAGTTTGGTGGCAAGACAGCAACGGTTCTGTAGTATCTGGCCAATCTGTGGATTCTAGATTCGATCAAAATCAATCTGAATTTAGCATCTTTGTCTTTTCTGTTTCTTTCCAAATGTTTTCTGACAGAAACAGCTTTTTTGATCAAGTAGTACAAATCTTCTGGAATTTCTGGAGCCAAACCGTTGGATTTCAAAATTCTCAAGATTTTGTTACCAGTAACAACTTTGGATTGAGTAACACCGTGAGCATCTCTCAACAAAACACCGATTTGAGATGGAGTCAAACCTTTTCTGGCGTATTTGATGACTTGTTCAACAACTGCATCACTGGACAATTTGAACCAGGATGGAGCAGCTCTTGAGTATGGAAGAGCAGAAGAAGACATACCTTTACCCTGTAGTAAATGGTTTCATCCGATTGATATTCAAGACTTGACAATGGGGTAGTTCACATTGTACTGTCATAGAAGTAGCTAATCGAGCAATTGAAAAAACTTGTTAGTAATTGATGTTGCAAATAAAGAACGTACAACTTCAACAAAATCAAACAGCTCAAATAATTGCACTTCGAGAATAGTAGGACTAAAGAGTAAGCAAGTACGAGAAACACAATCTGAGAAAGATGGGAAAAAGCAACATCCAAATGCAAAGATGCTACTGTACCCAGTTTACGTTACAAAGGGGACACCAAAGATTACTTCTAACCATTGAGCAAAAGAGCGTTGAGCAAAAGACAGCAATTTTTTATGTCGTGTTGTGCAACATAGACAAAAATGCGGCTTTTTCTCGATAGATCAAAGTGTGATAACAAAAGTGGCAACAAAAAAACATGGCTATATCTTGCAGCAATAAAAACAAAATTGTTGCTTTTCGCACAATAGTAGTTATGCATGCCACTTGTACCTGTCAAAACGTTCAGCATGTCTGCCATAACCTTTAAACTTCATGTATATCACAACTCTGCCCATCTGCTTTTTTATGCAAATAAGTTGAAATTGTTTGTATTGGTGTCACCCAGCTGTAACTCACCTAATTGCTAATAAAAGCATATAGGTAAAACCGGTATAAAATGACCCATCCGTCTTAACTAGTATTTCACTCGTTCTTGGATTTTCCTCTTGTTTCCGTCCTTAACTGAAGAAACAAACATTTTTTTGATGCTGCTTCCTTATGTTGAGTATCTTTTGAAACAGTGCAATGCCAAATAGGCACCATTGAATATTGAAAATATTCAAAAACATACGGAACTGTGCATACGACCCATGATGACGGATTATTTAATTAGTGTGGAGATGGTTTTTGTTATTGCTTTAGTTGATAAGTAGTGGATGTTAATTTAACCTAATATTAACTCAGACATGTCCTAAAATACCTTGACATCAAGAAGACAGAAGAGTGAATAAAAATCTACCAATTGTCAAGACACAACTGTTACAGGTTTAAATGCAAAAAGAAAAGTGAAAAGATTATTTTTTCCAGAGTGGCCATATCAAAGAAGTCTATCTAGAAATGCAGCACAAATTACTCTATTAGGAAGTTTTAGTTTGTTTTTTTTTTACATATTTTTAATATTTTTTAAATCTTTAAATGGAAAAAACCTAATAAAAAAACAGAAAAACAAAAGCATCTAAATGTATGGGTTTACAAGAAAATGTCACAAAGTTTTATCATATTTTTTTTTCGGAAAACAAAACGCTACACATTTCAATTTAGTATACGAGGAATACAAAAAAATCAATGCAACTCATCCATTTAAGCCTCGATTTGCTCTTTAAGATCTTGCACATCGTCTTCGTCTTCTAAACCATTGTTCACTTCCAAAAACTTGTTTGGATTGGTGAAATTCCGCACCATTTCCAAACACCCGGCATAGACCATTTTCCATTCTTGAGAAACAACTGTTGGTGGTTTCCAATAGAGCAAGACCAGTGGTGTTTTCTTCAAACCATCTCTGGTGACCAACGGGTACGCCAACAAAACAAATCTCGGAAGGTTATCTGGGAGTGCTTCCGGTAGATCTTTCAACTCGTTGACTTCAACGCCCCAGTCGTCGTCGTCGTCGTCGTCGTCTTCGTCATCTTGCTCGTCTACAACAATCTCGTATGAAGGTTTCGGTTGGATTTTGATCACCAAATGCTCCAGTTTCTCTGCTCTGGAAGTTGCTGTTCTAAACTTGTTGATTCTACTTTTAGTCTCTGGACTTATTTGGTATAGTGCAGTCGACATTTTTCGTTTTGGTTTCCTGTTCTGCTGCGTTGTTTAGAGATGGCTCAATCGTGTCAATTAATTACCAACAAGGCAGCCAGCAATTCATCAAAAAGTACCTTAAAATAGTGGTATTATACGTCGGGCAACTATATGGATATCAGCGTTAACCCAAGCTATACACTTGAATGATAAAATAAATATCTTTATCCGTTTCTCATATTTCTAAAGGATTACATAAATAAGATCAAGATAACAAGTCCATACATGCTGGCCGCAGTCTTGTCCAGTCGCATTTTCTTTCTCTGCACACATCTCAAATGATAAAATACTTGTCATCTTTGCAATCGTTCGGGGTCTTGGCAATCACATCTTCAATGTTCCATCTTGGTGGCTTCCCGTTCAAATCACCAACACCAACCCCACTGCTGGTTTTCAAAAATAACATGTCTCCCACCTCGTCCACATGTCTTAGCACGTAATCGATGTCATCTTTGGTCAATGAAGCAGACACACAGAATCTTACTCTGGATTCTGTCAACGGGGTGGCTGGATATGCAACAATAACCACTGCAATGTTTCTTTCCAACATCAATCTTGAAAAAGCAGGCATTTTACTTGGAGCGTACAACAAAAGAGGTATCACTGGAGAATCAGCAATCCCATAAACAATGAATCCTAATCTTTGCAAACCCAATCTCAAGTATCTTGAATTGAATGTGATTCTTGCCAATCTTTCTTCACCTTCGCCAGGATTCAAATTACCCTTTATGATCTGCATTGATGAATAAATTTGAGCCAAAACTGGTGCAGGAGATGGTTCCGAGTAGTTTTGTGTACTCATATCCACTCTTAGTCTATCAATAATTTTTTTGTCAGCAGCCACATACCCACCAGCAGCACCAAACGACTTGGTAAAAGTACCCATCAAAATGTCCACTTCGTTAGGATCAATTCCAAAATATTCGCAAACACCACTACCGGTTGTACCCATTGCACCAATGGAATGAGCTTCATCAACAAATAGATAACAATTGTATTTTTTTTTCAATTCAACCAACTTAGGCAAATTACACATAGTCCCTTCCATGGAAAACAACCCTTCCACAACAATCAAGATCTTAGACCATGGTCTGTGTGTCTTTGGTTGACCTTGAATGATTTGGTCTCTGATCAAGTTCTCCAGATACACCATATCGTTGTGTTTAAAGACTTTGATGGATGCACCACTCAATCTCACCCCGGTTCTAATAGAAGTGTGATTCAAACCATCCGAAATAATCAAACAGTTTTTGTTCAAAAAAGTGTTGAAAAAATTGGCATTTGTAGAGTACCCCATCGAACAAAGTAGTGCGTCTTCTTTACCAACAAATTTCGCAACTAATTTTTCCACTTCACGGTGCAAATCGGTCGTCCCGGTCAAGTTTCTTGGACCTGGACTACCAATGCCCCAATCGTCCACGGATTTTAAAGCATAGTCGGTACAGATACCTTCACTTTGAGCAAAACCCAAGTAGTTATAGGAGGACAAGTTAAGACAAAGTTTGGAATTCCCAGGGTAGGTAAAATACTCGTTCATGTTGTGGCTGACTCTTTCGATAACACGAATAAATCTGCCTGGAACCCCACTTGTTGGTCTTGCAAAACAATCGTCGATTTTCTGCTTCATTCTTCTCATGAAAAAACTGTCCTTTCTCGAAAACCACGGTGCCAATCCGTTTTGTTCAGTGATCCCTCTGAATTTGTCCGGATCAACAATGTGCTCTATGAAATCGTGAACATGGCCAAGCACCATGATGATCAGGAAATTCAAGTATGTGATAAGAGAAATGATGATCCCTGGAGGATCAAACTTGTTTGGGGTCAATGGCTTTCTGTTTCTGGATTTTTGTGTGTGCAAGTACTCTGGTGAGGTCAAACGACCAAATTCCAGTTCCCGTTTTTCATCAACAGATATGTGCTCTGGTTCCACCAGAGGAACCTTGGTGTTGTCATATGTGATACTACACTCGTGTTTGTATTTTCTATCAGTGATAATACCATGCATGTTGGATGTTCGGTACAGGTGGCTCAAATGATATTATTTTGGTAAAGTTGGCTAATAAAAACGAAAATGCAATGCAGTGGTTGTAGTGAAGTTTTTCCTGGTTATATAACTTTGAGGTTCGAATTTTGCAAAAGTCTGAGAGGCCTCGAATCAAAGAATAAGCGAATGAAAGTTCACGAACAACCAATCCTGTCTTGGCGAGTTGCTCTATGGTGATAGTTTTTTTTTTATTTTGGTACTACAGATGCTTCGAAAAGCGTTCAAATAAAAGCAGCCAAAATCGAATATCAAAAACAGCAACGGCAAGAGTTATCGCGTTTAACAATCACACAAGATAAGCAATGATCTATAAAGGTTGCTCCACGGAACAAAGGCATCAGACAAACCCAGGAGTAAAGTTCATCGGAAGGACAAAAAATTTTAAGCTTGTTGATTTGTTTACAGAAGATGAGGTTGAAATAACATTTGAATGTTGGTTGCTTTTAGTTCTCCAACTCCATGTGATGTCTTCGTTTTTTTTGTTTTTTTTTTTCCTCTCCCTGTCGTTTTTTTTTGTTTTTTTTGTTATTGTCGGTTTTTATTTTGTGCTGCATTTCCAAGTTCGACCCGCCCTGACAATTTACGTAATTGTGACAAAACACCAGCGATTAATTGATTAAAAGATGGTTTAAAGTGCGATAAAGTCCTCAAAGTTTATGCAGTATACTATTGTCAGTGTTTACAAACTGGAAAAGAGAGCTTCTTTGAGAAAAATATTTAGCTGATTAAATCTATAAATCTATTAATGAAACGTCTACCAAACTCACTCTAAAAATAACTTTGTGTTTAAGATATGCTTGTACACTTCGTCTTCCTCTTCCTCGGCTGGGAAAAAAACAATACTGTTCAATGGCTGATGGTCGCTCTCATCATGTGCTTCTGCGCTCTGCATACTGCTACTCTGCATATCCAAATTTTGGTTGTCGGTTCTCGAAATGTTTGTTGATGCAGTGGTGGTGGCTGTGCCAGCAGTGTCCATGGTGGTAGTAGCCTTGTTTGAACTTTCCGCGCTGGTAATGTACTCTTGTGAAAGAGAAGTCATGTTCAAGTTGCTAGACACATGTGCGTTTTTGTTTCCTGGACTAGAAAACTCAAGATCCATGCTCGAAGCATTGCCACTGCTGTGGCTATTATCCGTCTGTATATGGTCCATCACTAATGAGTACTTGTTGTTAAGATCAAAAGCACTGCCTGGGAACCCATTGTCAAAAATATCAATTATCGAGTCAAAAGTGTCTTTTCTGCAAGCAACTTCATTGTTTTTATCAGTTTGGTGGTGTTGGGCGGTATCTTCGTGTATTGGCTTACAATTCAAATCATGTTTTCTCTCGTCTATATTCTTCAAGCATGTTGCAACCACGTTATCTATCACCACGTTGTCTGTCAAAGTGTTGGAAGCTGCAGGTTGATGGAAAGCATATATGGTGTTGTTTGAATGCTTGCCTGTTGCATTAGTAAGTTCCTGTTCAGTGTTTCTGCCAATCAACAATTGCAACTCTTCATAAAGATCTTTGTGTTCACCATTGAAAGCAAGTGCTGGAAGTTCTCTTTGCTGGTGTAATGGTGTAAAATAACTTGATGTCAAGCCCTGATTTTTGAAGTCTGCATTTGTTTTGCAGATTCTGATGGTACGGTTCTCTTCTTTTTCCAAATGCCCCGGAGTAGGAACATGGTTTCTTTTCGGTTTAGCCAATTTTCTTGTTTCCTCTAAATATCTGAAGTGAGGAATGTTATCAGTGTTGGAGAAACCAAACAAAAGACAATGATCAAGGTCATAACTGACATATTTCTTAGCTTGCTCACCGAAAAACCCTCTTCTGAAATCTCGTGTAATCACTTGTTGATCGTAAATTGAGGAATCGCGCCCATTACCACTATAAACCCCAGCTTCAACCATGCTTGCTGTTCTTCTTTTTTTCGATGCCCTGTTGTTGGCGTTTGTGTTGAAATCAGCAAAAAGTCCAGGCAACATGGTTTCTTTGACCGTTTTTTCACTTGATTCTCTGTTCACAATGACCATCGTGGAAACAGTGTTCCAAAATTTTGACTCATTCATGTTAAACAAGACAGATCCATGATTATGAAAAATCTTGTTGCTGCTGATAATTTCTTGCAATTGCTTAGCATGGTCCCTGATAAAAATCTCACTAATTGTTTCGTACTCCTTAATGGTTACATTGGCAAAACTTTTAAACATTCTGTGGAAATGGTATTTTGAGATCCCATAACACTCAGAAATATCCTCAATGTTCAAGATCTTGGTTACACCTGGAATAACAACGTTTGTGTACTTGATATTGTTTCTAAACCGGAAAAATTTCATAACGGTCCGATACACAATGTATTGGCCTGCATGAATCACTTTCAACATGTTTTGATAGTCACTTTTGCTCAAGAGTTTGAAGCACCTCACAAAGTCATGAATTTCATATTTTGGCGAGTACTTCTTCTCCAATTCAATGTGTGCTTGATCTTCCCTTTGCGTGAATGCTCTTTTTCTCACCAACTTGTCCCCTTGACTGTTTCCAACAGCGTCATCAAATTCTCTGTAATAGTCCAAGTGAACAATTGGGTGCTGAGCCGACAATGCAACTGCCAATTTGAATTCCTTGCTGTTGTGTCTTCCATTCAACTTGTAATTGATCATGCCGTGTTCTTCTTCAGTAAGTTTTCTCAAAGAATGCGGCTTGAACCGGCAAATCTCATTGACAACGCTGGCAATGTAAGAGACAAACTCTTTTTCTGGCCTGTATGTCGAGTCCGTGTTTGTTGTTGGTTGAGCGAACGTTGGGTGAAGCGTGTGCAATGACGTTAAAGATTCGTACTCGGTGGTGTTGTTGGATCTAGAAGAAACAACGCTGATGTTGCTGCTCGGTTCGTCTTCTGAGTTTGAAAAATTCATGTTGGATGATTGGGGTTTTTTGTGCTGTACTGATTACATTTTGCTAAGAAAACTGTTCGAGGGACAAGTTGAAGAATGTACCAAGGCAAGAACCTTATTTTCATACAAAAGCTTAGCTGTAAGGAAATAAGTTCAGTATTTATTGACAAAATCCAATTCATAAAAATAAGCTCTCGATAGGATCAAATCTTTGCACTTGTATGTCAATTTATGCTTTTCAATTTTTTTTGTCAATTAAAACCCAATACTTGAAGTTCAAAGTGCGTATTCCGGTTCAACTTTCATTTTTCTTTGATTAATAGGCGAGAGCAGACATTAAAAAAAACACTCTCCGCTCGGTTACGGCGAACCGCTTTGGGCGTTTAACTTTACCTTTGTCAAATGACATTGTCTGGGACAAAAACGAAAAAAACAATGAAAAAAAAAAAAAAAGCACTAATCTGAATGAACCGCGTTTCCTTGAAGTCGCGTGAATACGTTAGGCCATTGTTCATTGTCCACTTATTTCATATTTACCTGGTTGTATTAGCTTGATCGAAGACCCGCAGAATTCAGGCACTTCTTCAGGAAGATGCGCAATGATTAGTACAGTTCCGGGCCATTGTTTCAAGAAATCGTGGCATTTTTCTATTGTAGGCATATCCATACCACTGAAACTCTCATCTAAAATCAAAAGTTTTGGCAATTTGACAAGGCATCTTACAAAAAGAGCCAATTTCTGGTCGTTCACGGAAAGTTGTGAAAATTTTGCTTTTTTCAATGAATCAAGACCAAAAAACCTCATGTACTCGTCACAGAGTTCAAAGCGCTCTGGACTTGTTGACTTTTGCAAAGAAGACGATACCGTGAAATTATTGGAAGAATCTTCGTTCATTCCGCTCACCACAAGATCGTTCAATGACATGTCGCTGAACTTCAATGCGATAGAATGGATTTCCGGTGATGAAGTAGCAATGGATTTGTTGATGTCAAAGTAGCTGGATGACCCAGATTTCCTCTTTTTGTTGTTTTCATCAACGATATTTGAGCTCCATGATCTTGGATGATCTGCGGTCAAAAGTGAGATCAATGTGGACTTCCCAGACCCGTTGTTACCTTGGATATGCCACATGGAGTTCTTCAAAATAGTCCAGTCAATGTCTTTTAGAACCGGCACACCTTTGTACGAGATCGACAAGTCTTTGATTTGGAAGTGGCATGGCTGGTGTGTATGGTCTGCATTGTACCACTCGTGTCTGCTTACAAGTTGTTCCACGGATGGGATGTGAGCTCCTACATCATTCAAGGTTTTCAAACTTTGTTGTTTTTTCAAATCTGCCCATTTTCCCCGGTATTCGTTTACTATTTGGTTGCTGTTTGGTCCCTGGTACACCACACCTGTTTCATCGGCAATGATCAAGTCCGTGCACCAGTTTGGAATAGTGTCTTGAGGTCTCAATCCAACAATAACCATTGATTCGTTTTTGTAAGAGCTGTTGTACCAGTTTATAGTTTCGCTAATCAAAGATCTTGAAGTTGGATCTAATCCCAAGTACAAATCGTCCACTATCAACAAGTCGTTCTTGGTCAATAGCGCTCTGGCAAGCCTCGATCTTCTCATTTGCCCGTTACTCAACCCAATTACCAATCTATTTTCCAAATCTTTCAAGTGCAATCTGTTAAGCAATTCTCCATATAATTCTGTATCGATTTTTCTCGTGCTGTTGGTCAATTCGTAGCTCACAAGTGTCGAAGTGTTCCCCACGTTTTTGATAAACGTGGCCAATTTCTCGTCAAATTCACTTTTGAAAAACTCAAATCTTGCTGAAAGATGTGGTGACGTTGGTGGAGGTTTGAATTTAAGGACATTTGTGGTAAAATTCAGGGTGTCGTCTTTCCCGATCTTGTGATACTTGACGAACGAGGGTGACGGAAATGCCAAGTACTCTCTTCTGCTCAAAACATTCAAAAATTGACTCGCGTGTGTGCCCCAAACACACCATTTTCTCTCACTGTCTTGTGCATTCCGGTTAGGTATCTCGAAATTGATTGGATTTTTGAAAATAAAAGGTGCCTGAGAGACATTGGACCTTTTGAATAGCGCGTTCTTGATCGACACTATAGGTGGTAGTGCAAACTTGCTCATTGTTGTTGTGACTTCACTTCTGGATGCTCCATTGCATCTACTGCTGAGACAAAACAACTTGTGTTTGTTATTCGAATCATCCACTAATTTCACTTTTCTTTGTCGAATCCCCTGACGCATAGTGCGTCGCATGAAATGTATGTCACCAATTACGACGTGATATTGTCGTTTACCAACGGAAAAAAAAAAAAAAAAAAAAAAAAGACAATCCATGAAACACGCAGTTTTTCCCTGGGTGAAGTTCAATCCTTAACGATCCCCTTATCTTTGCAATCTGGGACTGTCTTGACAGCCATGAGTTCCACATCTAAGCAAACAAAACAGAACAGAACAGAACAGAACAAATCAAATCAAAACCAACTACGGAATTAAATTTGAAGAAATGGAGGAAAATTACGATGTTATTGTGCTGGGGACCGGTTTGACCGAGTGCATTTTGTCAGGGTTGCTTTCGATTGAAGGGAAAAAAGTGTTGCACATTGACAGACAAGAGTTTTACGGGGGTGAGAGTGCGAGTGTGAACCTTACCGAATTGTACAAGAGATACAAGCCTGAATATTTGGCCCAGCACGGGGGCAAGATCCCTGAAAAGTATGGACGTGACCGGGACTGGAACGTGGATTTGATCCCTAAGTTCTTGATGAGCAATGGGGAGTTGACCAATATCTTGATTCACACCGACGTGACGCGGTACGTTGAGTTCAAGCAGATTTCTGGGTCCTACGTGTACCACAAGAACGGGAAGATCTACAAAGTGCCTGCTAACGAAATGGAAGCCATTTCTTCTCCATTGTTGGGGATATTTGAGAAAAGAAGAGTGCAAAAGTTTTTGGAATGGGTTGCAAAATACAGGGACAACGATACTTCCACACACCATGGGTTAAACTTGGACAACAACACCATGGAGGAAGTGTATTACAAATTCGGGTTGGGCAAGTCAACCCAGGATTTCGTAGGTCACGCCATGGCCTTGTACCCTACTGACGAGTATTTGCAACTGCCATGCAGACCTACTGTGGAAAGAATCATCTTGTACTCGCAGAGTGTGGCCAGATACGGGAAATCTCCGTATTTGTACCCATTGTACGGGTTGGGAGAACTACCTCAAGGTTTTGCTAGATTGAGTGCCATTTACGGGGGTACATACATGTTGGGTACTCCTGTGGAGGAAGTCTACTACACTGAGGATGAGTCTACCAAAATCAAAAAATTTGCGGGAGTCAGAACCAAAGAAGGAATAGCCAAAGCCCCATTGGTGATTGCTGATCCTTCTTACTTCCCAGATTTAGTGGAACCTACTGGAGAGGAAGTTATCAGATGCATTTGTATTTTGAACCATCCAATATCAGGAAGCTCATCATCTGATTCAGTGCAAATCATCTTACCACAAAACCAAATTGGAAGAAATCACGATATCTATATTGCAATGGTGGGAGAATCTCATCATGTCAGTGGGAAAAATTACTATTTGGCCATTGTTTCTACTATTGTGGAGACGAAGGAACCATTAAAGGAATTGGAGCCTGGTTTGAAGTTGTTGGGAGATATTGAAGACAAATTTGTTGGAATCAGCAAATTGATGAAACCTAAAGAAGATGGAACCAAAGACAACATTTTCATTTCCAAATCATATGATGCGTCTTCTCATTTTGAAAGTATGACCGATGATGTCAAAGATATTTATTTCAGAATTCACGGAAGCCCATTGGTTTTGAAAACAAGACAAGATGGGGAGAACGAGGAGTGAAGAGTGATTTACTCATTTTTTTGGTTATTTAGTGGTTCCTATCTCTTAGTCCAGAATATAAAAACGCAAGTATTTTTTAATTTGTATACTTTTTAAAATAGTAAGCTGATTATCTCTTGAGTGTAGAGTTGCTTTAGTTCAACCTTACATGCATGTGGAAATTGGCCAATCAATCACTTCCACGGAACTGTGATGTGATGTTGATATAGCTGAGAGTGTGTTTTCCCTTATAATTTTGTCTTATCAGCAGGAGTAGGACGCAGTTACGCATGTTCCAATCCTTATCATCATCCTAATAAAGTCAACCCCGCTGATCGATTACTCAAAATAATAATAAAAATTATTTGACCCAACATGTACTTTTAATTAATTGATGTAGAGTATTCATCTTTTTCATACCCTTATAATTGCAGATCACTGTCGACTTTACAACTGCAAGAGATCAGCCTGAACCACTCGGTGTTCTCCGAATCAAAATGTTATCCCTTTAAAAAAAATGGCTATTGTGTTTTCGGTTCCGGCAAACCTTTGCATTTGCCATGATCCGATACACGGCAATCGACCTTCCCGAATTGTTCCTGATGCAATCTGCATTGTATCTCTCTTCCTCTCTCTTATTTTTTCCTTTGACAGCTGAGGTTTTTGACCGGTATAGTCCTTATCAGCAACTCAATTTCCATTTTGGGATAAAGCAGTAGGAGAACACAAAGTGTCATATTTTTTCACCCCTTTACCCTATATATATGTATACATATATATATATGACAATGTGTGTGTGTTGAGTTTGTTTGTTTGTTTGTTTTTTTTTTTACATGGATTTGTAAATCATTTTACGATCTGTACGCCCTTAGACCACATATACATTTTCAATACCAAAAGATGTTTAAAATCAACCAATCATTGTTGTGTTTATCACACCAATGAGCATGTCAAACACCAGCAACATTCAAAGAAAGTACGCGTATCTATCAGATCTACATCTTTTGAGAGGGGTCAAAATGCCATGTTTAGATTGATTGACACAAACCGTAAAATAGTACATTAAACCAAAGGTATGACACAATATTGGATGATTGAATGTAGGTTTAAATGGTTTAGCACAGTTTGGTTTTCCGTGGGATCGGGGAAGGGGAATGGGAAAAGATTGAGATGTTTGAAAGTGGCCTTAACAAGAGGCTATTGAGAATGGCTCCCAAAGAGGAATCTTCATAAAAGTTCTTAAACGCATTTCATAAAATCCTGAAAAAAAAAAAAAAAAAAAAAAAATACCTCAACTCATGGATGTGTAATAAAATAGATAACTTGTATGAACGCGTACTAAACTAGGCTCTGTTTATCCACGCTTGGCTCATATGTTTACAAATACCGAGATGTGTACAAAAAATAAATTATTAGACACTGATAAAGAATTTGACCGTATCATGCAAGAGTACAATATAAGACCTCTTGTTGTGTTGACACTTATTGGCAAGAAGCCAGACCATTCGTTATCAATGATCATATCTGTGTTTTGATTTCCTGTGAGTGTTATCTATGGATATTATCAGTTAGTATTATCAGCAATATATTTACTATCTGTAAATCTTTTCCACATTGAATTTCATTACCGGCATAATCTATATTGCATGATGAAGACCAGTAAATAAATAACTCAAGAGCAGAGAGGCTAAAATTTGAAGGGATTAAAATTACACAAAAAATGTGTCGAAGTATCTGTCATCATGCAGTAGTCGTTATCAACCGGAGATTTTAATGCATACATTAAGTAATTAGCTCGGTAAAATGCGTGGCCAAACAAAATTCAAACAATATACCTTGGATTCATCAACAAAATCAGAAATGAACCAAGAATATTCAGAATTGAACCGAGCAAAGCCAACCAAGACTGACTAATCTTAAAAGAAAAGAAAAAAAAAACAATAGCCTTTATACAAAAGAAAAAAAAAAAACAAAAAAACAATTTTAAAAAAAGACACTCTGAACCGAATCTCTTTTTTTGAAATTTATTTTTTTTTTTTCTTTCTCTCTCTTGCGCAGAGAGATTATCATTGCGTTTTGGCGTTTTAAAACTTATGTGTCAGAAATGATAACTCTATCTCTTGCCACGTTTTCACAGACCTAAAGATCGTACAAATTTTAACTTTTGGTTGATCAATGTCAAGATGAGCAATCACCCCATCACCGTTCAATTTTCTCTGTATTGGTGGTTGTTTTTGAAAGCCATTTATTAGACATGTTTTTTGTGGGAGAAATGCAAGTTACCATTTGAACCACCTCTCAATTGTCTTATCTTGTAGCAACAGTAATGGATTTAACAAGCTGACAAACTATTTCCAGTTAAATTTAACACGCATCGAAACTTACTCTTCTTCTCTGCGTTGCTCTTTTGGTTTACCTTTTCAGTTTACCAGCACGCAAAAACTGTGTACTATGCCTGCACGTTCGTATTCCAGTCGAGTGTGAAACAAAAAAAACATGGGAAATTCTAACACAACATAGTAACATCACGCAAGGTGACATCTTATTGTATAAAACAAAAGTTTCTGAAAAAATGCACCTCAAAAACTTTAAAAAAACAAAAGTCAAGAAGAAGTGCCTATTTAGTGAATGACTTTTGTACTGGGAAAGG
>JFAV03000015.1:134240-203195 GCA_000585475.3 Hanseniaspora vineae
ATAGCCTTTATACAAAAGAAAAAAAAAAAACAAAAAAACAATTTTAAAAAAAGACACTCTGAACCGAATCTCTTTTTTTGAAATTTATTTTTTTTTTTTCTTTCTCTCTCTTGCGCAGAGAGATTATCATTGCGTTTTGGCGTTTTAAAACTTATGTGGGAGAAATGCAAGTTGCCATTTGAACCACCTCTCAATTGTCTTATCTTGTAGCAACAGTAATGGATTTAACAAGCTGACAAGCTATTTCCAGTTAAATTTAACACGCATCGCAACTTACTCTTCTTCTCTGCGTTGCTCTTTTGGTTTACCTTTTCGGTTTACCAGCACGCAAAAACTGTGTACTATGCCTGCACGTTCGTATTCCAGTCGAGTGTGAAACAAAAAAACATGGGAAATTCTAACACAACATAGTAACATCACGCAAGGTGACATCTTCTTGTATAAAACAAAAGTTTCTGAAAAGATGCACCTCAAAAACTTTAAAAAAACAAAAGTCAAGAAGAAGTGGCTATTTAGTGAATGACTTTTGTACTGGGAAAGGAAAAAAGTGTTGTTGTTGTTGTTGTTGTTGTTGTTGTTGTTGTTTTTAATTTTAATTTTGCGGCAACCAATGCCGATCAAAGCTTCAAAAAAAAATCATGACAGCCGTACAGAAAATAATATCCATGGAAAAAACAGGTGGGTTTACCAAGCTGTGTTCAAAGTCTATTCTCGTGATTTACTTTCGCGAGAGTCACCCGATCTCTTGTAGTGTTGTTGTCTTGTTTCGTTGGTTTCTTTTTTCGGGTTAAAGTTGGTAAGTCCTTCACAAATAAACATGTCATTGCATCATACATAAGTATACAGCTATTGTTTATGTTTTGCAATTAGTGGAAGCTTATTTTTTCTTTGTTTAACTTATAAGCTATACAAGAAAGACAATAGAAAACAATAAATTCTTCTTGTTTTCCAAAAAAAAAAATAATAATTGTGTACGTTTGACGATAAATTACCCAGCGTTGTTGAGCAACAAAAATATATATATGTTCAATAAAAGAGAATTAAATGATTAAACATTATTCAGTGCTCATAATTGTTCACTGATTTAAACTATTGATTGCCTGAAAGAGGTAAGTGATCATCATCAGATCATTTTGGAGATTGACAATGCCTTGATATTTTATAGCTAAGGAAAATACAAGAACACGGCACGACAACTTACAAAAAGTCAAATGGAAGGTAAAGAATTGTGCTGCGAGGAGACTTTTCTATACAGTTGGCTTACCACAAGGCATTCCTCATTGCTTCGAGAATGCGAATGGTCCATCTGTGTTGGTTGTTATTATTACTACTCTTAACTCCCTTTTAAGTGAGAATGTCATATTGTGACCCAGGAATTTCCACTGATTTTTTTGGGTTTCAATGTTGCATGTTTTGTGTTAGGAATTGGAATGCCTGAAGGTAAATAAAATGAATAGTTAATAAATAGTGAGTAAACAGAAAAAAAAAAGGGTAAATAGAGAAAATAGAGTAAATACAGTCAACAGAGTAAATAGAGTAAATAGAGTAAATAGAGTAAATAGAGTAAATAGAGTAAATACAGTAAATACCGAGTAACGATAGTGTCAACAAAGAACATAAAATAATCAAAAGATAAACACACAAAACCAAGCCACACATTTATCATCTTTTCCACTGTATTCATCACAATAATTAGTGTAAGATTCTAATTCTGTAGCACTTGGAAACATCCATCTGTCATATGGAAATATCCATTAAACATCAACATTGTGTATGCACAAAAATGCTAAACATTCCGGCTTACATATCCGACTGAGAAGACACCTATAGGTTTATACAATCTCCTCAAGAAAAAAAAAAAGTACGTTTTATTTTTGATTGCGGTACTGGCGGCATTTCTGTTGAAATAGTACAAAAAAATATCTTGCATAAAGTTAGTTTACTGTAATTAGTCCCAGGAAAATGCTATAAAAAATAACTGTCTAATAAATTTACTGAAAAAAAATTTCTCTATAGGAACAATAGATACCTTTGATGTCACCCTTAAAAATAGTACACTGTATTATTTTCTTATAGCATTTTAAAATAGATTTTCTAATAGATTTTCTAGCAGATTTTCTAGCAGATTTTCTAATGTTGGTATTTCTGTATAGTCAGATCACTAAACAAACAGATCTATTGTAATATATTTTTTTTTACCTGCATATTGTTACATTTTAGTATAATTCAATTGTTTGTTGAGTGTCTAATAATTTAATTTTCTGTAAAAATTCCTATCTTTTGTTTTGTAATTATCTTTTTTTTTCCCTTTTGTTCTAGTACTTTTTCTATTGCTTTTTTCTTCTGTTTTGTTTTGTTTTACAATATAATTATTATTTTTTTTTGGCATAAAACAATAAGATGTATGTTTGACAATTTTGGAATGAAAAACACGGAAAAAATTAAAATAACCTGTGTTTTCTCTCCCATGGAATCCCGAACAAGATGAATCACTCAGCAGACCTGGAAATTAAAAGAGTAATAAGCAATGTATGATTATTTTTTTTTTTGGTAAAAAAAAGTCTTGCCTCGCAATAGTGAGTGAGGGTGGTTCGATTACTAATTATGCAGCGAGAGATAGATTTTGAAGAAAAAACCAATACTCGGAAAAATTGCATGCAGAACATGCAGAACATGCATGGGTTCCTTGCTCACTCGTATGCTTATCGGAATGTTAAACTTTTGCTCAAATTAACACAGTTAAAGGGAAATTTCCAGTCTGTTTTGAAATGTGTTGATAATTGCAGGTTTGTCAAACTTGCAGTAAAGTATATAAATATATGAAAGTATTTTGTCAAATAGAAATTAATCAGCTTTTTCAAGTGATAATTATGTTTAGTGCTGGAACTAATGTGTAAGGTCTATAAGGAATTAGTTCTATATCAGCTCTATATTAGCTCTATATTAGTTCTATATTAGCTCTATATTAGCTTACATCAGATGACTCTTCTAAACCTTCCTTACTTGTTTGTATCACAGTATTTCTCTCTGACGACACCCGAAGTTTTAGTATTTGTTCTTGTTTCACATTTCTACGATTTATAATACCTTCCCCTCTATACAGTCAATACCGTATTTCAATTATAATTCCCCTTTGGTATAAAATTCAAATGTCGTTTAACTGTGATCTTTTACCGGTTCAAGTTTCATTTCATGCTTTTATGCTCGAGCTATTATCCTCAAGTTACCTAGGCTTAAAGACTGTAAAAGACAAACATAGTGAGACATCACAGCGGAAATCAGATCCCATAGAAAGATCGGAAACAACGAGCCACAGAGAAACAACAAAAAAAAAAAAAATTAAAAAATTAAAAAAAAAAAAAATTAAAAAAAAAAAAAAGTATCTAAATCCCACAACTGAAAACAACAGTTTTTATTTTTTTTTTTTTGTACATCATTTTTTTTCACTGTGTCAATACCAAGAACAAAAGACACGAAAAACAAGAATACATATATAGAGATCAAATCAGATCAGATCAGATCAGATCAAATTAAATCAAATTAAATCAAATTAAATCAAACTATAACGATTTTTTATACTGATTTGAAGGATTTAACCATAGTTTTAAAGACTTGGGAATAGTTTTAATCAATAGCTTGAAAAAAAAAAAAAAAAAAACATCACTAAATCCCTAAAGAAACAATGACTAGATTGGAAAACACAGGGAATATCAATACCGCACTGGATAACGACAACGAAATCAACAATATGACTCCATATTTCAAAAATATCATGGAAGGAATGTCATTTGAGTCATACAACCACAATATCTCAACATCTCCCCAATGCAACTCTTTTATAGAGATCTTTGACAAAAATAGCGAAATGATCGAACAAAATAAATTGTGTGCTGATCTGGATGCGCACGTGAACAACAGCGCAGATCAATCGCATCAAGACCAACATCATTTTGCTGGAATCGATGTGGTGGATTACGGGAAGACAACGCGTACCAACACGTTGATTGACGATGCTGGAAGAATGGAGGACTACGAACAAGACGAATTGCCCGTCATGCAGGCCATCGATGGTGTTTCGCAAAAAACCGTTTGGGCAAATTTCCAAACAGGTAGAACCATGCTTTCGTACTCGCAACCGCTGAAATATCACGACCATCAAAATTGCCAGCGGCAAGCATACCACCCTGTCAAGGGCAAGTTTAATCAGCCATCTAGTGGAACTCACTACTACACCAATAATAATATTAATAATAACAATCAGCACTGGTCAAATTACATGAACTCTCCACAAGCAAGCAGTGCGATGTTGGGACAACCAGTGCAGCAGCAGCAGCAGGTATACCCTGGGATGGCGCATCTGCAGCACCGGTTCTCACATCCATCGATTTCTTCTGGATCCACAGCCCAAACTTACTACTACCCACAATCAGGTGAACTGGAACTCCAGGCTGGAAGGGAAAACAAAAACAGTTTGATTAATCAATTGGGGTATGCTGAGGAATGGGATGCACACACAAACACTAGCGACTATCGTTTGGCAGCGCAGTGTTTCCAAACAAGCAGCACAAGAAGCAACAGCACAAGTAACAACCACCAAGCGGGAGAAACGCAATCTGTTTCCTTGGTGTCTTCGCACTCGGGAAGTGACAATTCACGGGAATTGCTTGTGTCTACTACAGATTTGTGCATCTTTGATACAAACTCTGGTGCGAATTCAAAAGCTCAAACGGAGGAACCATCGACTATGAAACCTTCGCCATTCCAATATGTCACTTTCACCAGTCCAACCCACTCAACAAAGAAAAACAGCAGCAAGTACAGAAGAGGTAATCTGTCAGCAACCTCGCACAACGTTAAGATGGTCACCATGCCCTCTGTGCACATTGGTCAAGACGTTTTGCTGACACCCGTGTTGGACACACCACCAAACAGTACACAGAGCACTCGCTGTGCCAGTAGCAACTTGATGCACCTTGCTATGGAAGACTCATCAGCTTCTGCATCTGGTGTATGGTCCAAAGACGTTTGTGATGCGTTTTTCCAATCTTTGGCCATCATTCCAAAAGACGACTCTAGTAGAATCAAATTGAATAATAAAATGTACGGGAGAAACGAACTGATTTCGATGTACATCGAATACAAGACTTACAAAAAAAGACAAGTCAAACAGGTTTCTTCACACTTGCAAGTGACAAAAAGACGGATTTTGAAAAAATTGGAAATGATGAGTGGGAATAAGAACAAGAGTAATACACTAAATTCAGCAAGCACTAGCAACTCGCCATCACCGAAAACTGTGATGGGTGCTGGTTTCGCTAATGCCATCACACGCAGTCCTACTTCTGGTCGCTCTTCTTCCACTTCGTCAATGGGGTCGTCCTTGGATGGAATCAGCAAAGAGTACGTTAATGTGGTGAAAAACCTCAACTCTTCAGCCAATATCAACCACAACCACGCTAACAATGCTCACAGCAAGAGAGAGAACCATGCACGTGCCGTGCATTTGAAAACATTGAAGCTTATCGACAAGGGGATTGAGAAAACAGAGAAAAACATGATTTTTTTCAGAAAAATTTTCGAACCTATTGCCAGAGAGCTGGAATTGAGACATGAGGATCACGACAGCAGAGACAACACATTGATCCACCATCCTGTAGAACTGGAATTCGAGCACATTGCTTGAATTGGCGTAAAAAAAAGTTTTTTTAATATGAGTATATACAACTATTCAATTTTATAAAGTGTGTCTTTTAACCGGTGTTTGATGAGTCGATTTGTATTATTCTTTCGAAACTCCCCTGCCGCCCCCTTTTCAGAAAATATGCCTGCACAAGTACCCAACAAGAGGAAACTAATGGTGTGATTTTCAACTTACTCAGGGCCATTCCCTGATCTGCATGATTTCCAAAAACGATCAGCCACTTTCTAATAGTTTTCTAGAAGCGAGGGAAAAAAAAAAAAGAAACGACAGAATCTTTTTGGATTATTCAAATGCAATACAGCTTTTGAACGGGGACAACCAAATGTAGAAAGTGGGTTGAACCTCACCCACCAACTGTATTTTCTTAAATTCTAATTTTTTTGGTACTTTCTTTCAAACCTTTACTTTTTTTTTTTTCATTTTGCTCGCTTTTTTTTTTTTTTTTGTTTTCTCTTCAAGTCATCCCTTCCCTTGATTCTGGAAATGCATAACCCCAACCTTTTCGTTTCTGTTTATTTTCTCTGCAATTGTGAGATCCACCTACTGAACAACAAACTACACAGATATAGCTTATTGCAGTTTTCTTTATGGCTCTATCATTGTCATGAAAGAATGAAAGAATATGAATATTAATTTTCAATGATTTGCAATAGGGATTTGCAATTTGAGAGAATAGAAAGCTGTAAAGATTAACGAGAAGATTTCAGTAAATTAACTCTTTAATTGGTCTTGGTGTGTGCACGGATGAGTGGGAAAAAAGATGAAAAAAAAAAAAAAAATGAAAAAAAAAAAATCACACCACTATCGCAACTTCATTGAATGTTACAATAGTGCAGTTTCCTATAGAATAGAACTCATTAAACATTCAACAACTGTTAGAAACTAGGCTCTTGTTGATCTCTGCGCGAGCCCCTATTCAATTCGGTTAATGTTTTGTTTTCTGTAAGAGAGTTTTTTGTTTGTTTCCCGTTTTTTCATATATATATACTTTTTTTTTTCTGTGTAAACAATACAGCGGCATTTCGATCAATATTCTACACCTAAGCGCTGGGACAAATGCATTGCAGCGAAAATCTGTGGAAATTTCCCTTTCGAGATTAACTTTTTACATGACTCAATGAATGACTCCGTTAGTGTTCTGGCATTTGAACTTGTGAGAAAAGCTACGAAAAAAAAACAAAAAAAAAAAAAAAAAAAAATTTCAAGAGAAAAAAGGTTAACAAGAAGGGTTAGAGAAGTAATTTAAATGAGAGTTCTAGTAGGGCCAACAAAAAAAAAAAAAAAGTTAGTAAAAGTATGGTTTAGCTATGAAAAGATTTTGAATTTTTTTGAAGATGTAAATTGAACAACTTTCAGCTGCAAAAAAAAGAAAAACAATAGCTCACCTTTGATACTACCACTCGCTTTGATTTAGTTGTTTTCATTTTCAAATTCAATAGGCAGTTGCCACTGCTCAATTCAATTGTTGAAATTTCCTCTTCAACCCTCTTCATTCTTTCCAGGTGCTATGAGTTTCCTCTCAAAATTTGGTTTCTGAAAAAAAAACAAAAAAACAAAAAAATAAAAAAAAACTGATGGTTCTGATAGACCAAGGTACAGTTGGTAATATATCATTTTTTATTTTTTTTATTTTTTTATTTTTTTATTTTTCTATTTTTTTATTTTTTTTATTTTTTTTATTTTTTTTATTTTTCTAATTTTCAGTAATGGACTTAAGAAAAGATGTAATAAGTCTGTCCTCTGTGCTGATCTCTGCAAATAACTGGATTTTAAAAATGGATTTAAGACATTTTCATTGTTTTTTCCACATTTATTGTGTTTTTTTTGGTAATCTATTGTCTTTGGAGCAAAAGTATATTGTTTCTGTAATTAAATCTTTGGCTTTTCCCATCAAAGCTATTGTGTTTACAAAAAAAGAAAGAAAAAGAAAAAGAAAAAAAAAACAAATTCAACAAAACTGAATATCCATTATAAGTTCATTTCCCGATTTGAGGTTTTAAGGATTTTTTTACGTATTTTCACTTGTTATGTTTTTTGTGTAAATTCTTGGATTGTTCAACTTTCTTGGAGTTTCCAGTGGCAGTGGGACGCAAAACAAAAAAAAAAAAAAAAAAAAAAACAAAGATAAAAAAAAGAAAAAGAAAAAGAAAAAGAAAAAGAACTCCGATAAATACTAAAACAAAAAAGAACTTAAACCTCAGAAAAAAAAAAAAAAGAAAAAGCTGTTTTTGGGAACATTTATGATGTTCTTTTCCATTCCGTGGCTGATAATCAAGAGCTTGGCGTGGCAAGAACACACGGAAATAACTATTTGACATTTTTTTCTCGACTATTTTTGTAACATGAGAAGCACACAACATGCGAAATATACAAAAAAAAAAAAATAAAAAAATACACACATACGCATGCACTATTAGTTTGACTGCGCACACTGCTCTAAATTTTCAAACTTATTTTTCTCCAATGAAAACAGGTCAATACTGCACCAAGTCAGCACTGCTCATTGTGCACGCTTTTTTTTTTCGCTTTTGAAACACTCATCGGTAAGATCCGGACAAGTGGAATACTCTTGAAGATCCGTGGATACCCTATTCATTTTCCGCAGCCTTGGGCAGCACGCAAAGTAGCCTTAATAGTTGCCCAAGTCTGCCTACGCCAATTCACTAATAAGACAACCCATTGTTGATCTGCTGACACTTTCCAATTCTTACTTCTTGTATTATTTTTGTTTCACGGTCCGATAGAAATAAGCAAAACTTGAGTTCCATGGCAAGGCGATTTTGCTAATTTTGAACCAATCGGGAAAGTGATGTTGCTTCTAAACCAGCAGATACAGATTCGAAACTTGCACTATCGATATGTCAAATAATTGTTCTGTGTGTGCTTTTCATTGCTCGATGCAAAAAAAAGTTTCCTGTTTACAAGTGTTTCAGATCAGATAAAATGCTTTCTCTGAATAATTTTTATTTTGGGTTAGTGCTGTGAGCTGCTTTTGAGTCCCTTTTTATTTTTCAGGCCGATAAATGCCATTTAGTCGTCAAGTTCTACTCCACACCATGGAAAAGGATCAACCGAAGAGATAATTAATGAGAAAAGTGTATTGCTGTATTATGCCGAGCATGTGATAAATTTCACCACCCAAGAAAAAGTTCAGCACAATTTTTGCTTTTCCACGGAAAGCGTTGTACTTTTTTTTTTTTTGTGTGTTTTTTTTTTTTTTTCGCAACCAGATCTACAATTCCTGTAATGAAGTTGTGCGTCTATTAGACGAAACTATTGATGTAAGTTAATGCATGCCTATTTTTTTAGTAATCTAAATAATAATTTTCTTACTTCAAATCTCTTGTTTTTTTCCTGATTTAATCACTTGTTTCAAATTTTAAATTTATAATTAGAAAAAAAAAACAATAATAGAAACAAAAGATTTGATGAAATCATTGCGTTTAAATTAGATTTTTTTTTTCCAAGCAGGGTTATTAAACCATTGTATAATGCAGCTCATTTGTTAATCGGATCGAGCTATCAATTATCATGCTGGGTTAATGCAATTCGAAAGTTGAAGCTGTACAGACTTTAGTAATACTTGAAAAAGCAAAAACGTGTACAGCAATGCACTGCTGCTTTTGTTGCTGCTACGGCTAACACCATAAACAATACAACTTCAGAAAACAAATTCAAAAAACCGGAAAAACTTTTTTTTGGCTCTGCGTTAAAATAGGAGAAAAAAGAAGAAAAAAAAAAAAAAAAAAAAAAAAGAGACAATTTAGCTCCGTCAAAATATTAGTTTCTTACGGAAAATCTTAGTTTTCGGAATAACCCAACTTGTATGTTATCTTTGCTGGGGAGAAAAAAGAATTAATGAATCAAATCAAAATGAGCAACAGATTTAATGAATCAGCTCAAACAAAACAGAATTCAATGCTTACTACTGACTCCGATTGTTTCGAAACAATAATTCCTTGCTGTGCAATCTCTCTTGTTTATTTGACAATTTCGAGCTAAGTTGGCTTCATTTTTATTTTATTTTTTTTTATTTTTTGAATAGCCATATTGTTCAACTCTGTCAACTATTGTTAAAGTAAGGAGTGTTATGGTACATGAACAGCAGGGTCTATTATGAGCGGGATAATTGTCGGCATGCAAATCATATGAAAATTACAGTTCTGGTTTGAAATATACATTAGAAATGAAACAATCATTACCAATTTAATTGCTGTAGCACGATATTCGCAAATGCAAGTCAATATAAGTTTGAAAGAAGTCTAAGAAGCTTTCTTTCACGACAAAAAAGTTGCAAAAAAAAAAAAATTGAAGGAGCAAATTATATTGATTGCCTTCGAAATATTTACTCATTGTGATAGATTTAGATACGCTCTTTTTGTTGAGATTATCTAATTTTTTTTTTTTATGCTCACAAAGTTTGATCAACTTTTTTCAAATGTTAATTGAAGACAACCCGCAATGATATCACTCAAAATGCAACCTCACTATAATCCAGTATAAAATATTTACTAAAAATCACGCAGAGGCAAGTTGCATCAACAAGACCGTTCAATTTGACAAAAAATGCCTTAAATAACCTTCTTCAAGAATAAATTTGGGGTCGTTTCCTCTTGCGAAATGGATTGCAAATCATGCATTCCATTGTTTTAAGCTAGATTGTTCTTGAAACAATCCTGTGAAACCTTTTTCAATCCAAAATACTTTTGTAAATTTTGGATATTTACTATACTTTTGGATTGCTTAAAAAAAATTAAAACAAGATCCAACACCAGAAGAAAAGAAAAAAAAAAAAAAAAAAAAGGCTTTCATTATGTTCTAAACTCTCTATTGTGAAAACAAATTTGAGTAGCATGAAATTCTTCTTTTATTACCCCTAAACTGAGGGGAAGCGTTCTGGTAACACACATTCTACAGTTTAATAAACAGTGGACTAGTGGCTGCATGTTCAAATTGAAGTGGATGAAAAATGGTTTGCCTGATCAAAATATTAAATTAGGGTAACACGTTAACCCACAGTAAGTTTTTCAAAGCAATAAAGGAAAAATTTTGAAAAAAAACAATAAGCTTTTCAAAAAAACAAAAATATTGAAAATCTGCTGGTGTTTGATTAAACGCTTATTCACAAACGTTTTCCTTAATAAAATAGTCACGTGGTGTAATTTAACTAATGTTTATTTTTTTCTGTAACCAAAACTAACTCCATTTGACAAGGTCACCTAGGCCAAGGCTTTAGCATAAAAAGAAAAAAATAAACAATTAACTGGCTAACTCTATCTTTAGCATAATTAAATTATTAGCAAAGGAATAATTACAACTGTCCAAAAAAAGTTTAAGAGTACACCCTAAAAACCTTATACCTTGTTAAGAATTGAAACAGCTGAGGAATCTTTATGTCTTGTTCAAAAGTTTTCCAGGTTTGATGACTCCATGTATTACAATATATGCACGCTGCTGTACTTGTATTACAAGAGTTCTACCTTGAGACCGCTAACAAACTTCATCTCTTTATATCGACTGATCCAAATAGTAAAAATGTTCTTGTCTTGAGACAGTATAATATATAAACATGTAATCTTGCAAGAAAACTTTCTTGAAATGATTTATAAGTTTGGCTGCATTATACGCAGCAATTACAACTCAACTCAATGGTTCACGTCCAAACTGTTTAAGCTTTTCCAAAATGTCCTTTAGAAATGAGCAAATTTTTCTTCTTAAACTTTGAAGAGGAAGAACCTGGTTTATTTGATAGGCGAGAGATCCAGGTACCAGAGCGTTGATTTCAGCTAACCAATGCATCATCAGGACCTTTTGAACCTCCTGCGAAGACCGAACAAAAAAGCATCTTTTTTTTTTTTTTTTTTTTTTTGTTTCATTTTTTTCTTTCCCATTGAAATACTTGAATTGGTCGTTTGGAACATATTTCTCTTTACATATTTTAATTGCAGTTAGTCTCTTGGCTTATGGTAAGCACCAATCATTTTTGCTGGAGTCCTCGCAGGAGGAGATATTTTTTTCAAACGGACTCAGGGTTTCTAGAGAAAAGCAAAGAAGTTTTATGTAAGTGACCTTAAAATAAGCTAAGATATCTTTAGATAAGTCAAACAATCGAGCTTCAGCGGTTTCTGCTTCAACAACATCACTGAAGAGCACAGCATTGTCATTTTGATCTTCATTCAGGGATGCATCAACGGACGCATTCTCCATGTACTGCAAAGTCCTCTTACTCTTTGCAGGGTGTTGTTGGTATTTTTTTTGTCTGTACTCTGGTTTGGTCTTTTCCACCATATGCCTTGTGGTCTTCCTTATCAGGAACATTTGTGTATATTCGAGTAATGTCTGATGTATTTGATTAATTTGCACTTTCTTATTCAATCACGTGTAATATTTTTTTTTTTTTTTTTTTTTAGCATCTCTCACAAGACACTAGTATCATTTTTAGCAAACATTCATTTTAGAAGAGCATGCCAATATGCGTTATCGAGGGTATATACCCTGGAGACCAACCTTCCAAGACAGAGACAAAGAGCTTAGCAAGAAAACACACCAACATTGAGACACCAAATAACATATTCCTTTCTTTCCCTTTGTTCAGAATGCTATTTTTCTCATTATTTAAAACCTTAGTGGACCAAGAAGTAACAGTTGAATTGAAAAATGGAGTTGAACTCAGAGGAACATTAAAATCAGTGGATCAATTTTTGAATCTAAAATTAGACAACCTACAACCGACAACAGAGATCTTCACAAAACAACCACACCTATTAGCCATAAGAAACTTGTTTATCAGAGGATCCAACATAAGATACGTCTATTTGAACAAGAAGATCATAGACACGAGTCTTTTGCAGGATGCTGCCAGAAGAGAGGCCTTGAGCGAGAAGGCGTGATGCCTTACTAATACACTGAGTAGTGTGTGTTTTTTGTGCGAGTACGGTTCGTACCATATATATTGGCTGATATATACGCCTTCCTATAAGTATTCTGTAGTATATTTGAATTATTTTGTCACTTTTTCTGTTTGTAGTCTTTTCAAACATTTAGACCTTGTATGACCTGTTTCATTACAATAAGAACAAGGTATCTTATTCTTCTTTTTCTTTTGTTTCGGGGTAGTGATTGGTGTGTGTGTGGTAGGTCTACTTGGCCGACTTGTCTTTTCTATACTTGCATTATTGTTCGTGGTACTGATCACAGGTATCATGCAATATCGTTTCCCGTCTTTCACACAATATTCCAATCCGTTTAAGAGTATCTCATCCAATGCGCTGGTACCAATCTTTGTTATTATATCATCATCGGGGGAACCACCTTCTTCAGGACTAGTATTCGCATTAGTCTTACTTGCTACGTTTGTAGTACTATTACTTGTATTATTCGCACTCGCTACGCTCGTGGCAATTCTCAAATTCATCAAATACTCAACTAATAAATTTAAGTTTTTCAATTTAGTCTCATATTGCTTCTCTAATTTTATCGATTCATCTTGTTTTTTAATGACCAACTTAACCAATTTATTCATCTCATCTATAAGCTCATTATTAGGAGACTCTTCTCCTGCCTTGTGTTCGTTCATTTCTTGAAGTGGTGTTGCTCTAACTTTTACACTCTTTTCTTTTTCCTTCCCCATTCAATGCTTTGGCATATCTACTTTGCGATGAGGTCACCTGTAATCACTTCCCGATGAATAATAAGAATTCTAGCATGACCTTTGAATCAAACAGGGTAATCGGATTCCACCTTATATAAACCATCCACAAACCCAAGTTAATTACTGTAACGGTATTTTAGTCAATAGGTTGTTTCAACAAGGATTTCTGGATGAATTTATATGTACGAATTTGTTGCTTCAGTTCGATCCTTGTGATCGGGCATTTAAACGAAGTGAATTTTAAACTTTAAATTACACCCCAGACGTGAAAAAGTGTTCTGTGTCCTCGGACACCTTACACTCGGCCTTCAAACAAAGAGAAAGATTTGCTTCAAGAACTCTGTGTCTCGGGCACTTTCTTTGGTCATGACTTTGATCTATACATCGGTCATTTTCATTGGTTACGCTATTTTAATTGGAGCGGGTATATCACTTGTCTTTGTTTTCTTAGCAATTTTAGCGGACATATCCTGTATGTCCATCTTGTCCTCGACGTTTAACCTCACCGTAAAATGTCCCAAAGCAGGGTAGCAATACTCTAATCGATCTATGCGGGTTATGACATTTCTGGCAATCCAAGAGAAGTCTTGATTTGGTTGTTGAGTGTCGGTAATGAATCGTGGAAAGTTCTAAACCGGCTTTCTGTGATATTTCTGCTTATTAACCGTTAGTTGTAGGGGAGTTTCATCCATCACAACAGTAAGCAGCCCGTGTTGGAGGCGTTTGGGATGGCATTCATATGAGGTTTTCCAAGTTGGGGGTAAGATTAAAATATATCTTAAGATCAAAGGTATGATTACCCAATAATATTCCAATCAAGATGAGTAAATGAATCCTATTATCATTGATAATATCAAGTTGAATCTTATGACTTATTCTTTTTTTTTTTTTTTTTTTATTTTTTTTGGCATCTATTACGATGCGATAGCGAGTATTGATAGTGGAGTGCTTGCCAGAAGAGTAATACCCAAAGAGTCGTGCGTTAACAAAGCTGTGCGTGTCTTTTTGGTAATAAGAATCGGTACATACAAACAGTCAATAGACAGTCCAGAGGAGCACGCCCCAGATCCCAGATGAACCACTCTGTATTCAAAGTATGCAATGATGCATTGTTCCAGGATAACCAGTACACATTCAAGAGTTTTGATGAGGTGTTGTTTGACTACTTGAATGATGCGGGGGTAGGTGTGATTGATGAGTTAGACAAGGAGAAGAATAAGGAGAAGGGGAACGGTAAGGATAAGGAGAAGGGGAACGGTAAGGATAAAGAGCAGGAGAAGGCAGACCCTTCACGTAGACTCATTCCACTGCCCGTGCCCGTGAGGGAAGGAGAGCTTGAGAAAGACAGCATTGATCTAACAGTGCTGCATTATTATCTTTCTAAGGAAACACTAGAAAAGTATCCGTTTCTTATTAATAAATTTGATGAAACCAGTTTGCTTATGATTAGGATGTGTATTGAGCAGTGGATTGAGGAGTATTTGGTTAAAGATGAAGAATTGGAAGATGTAGAAAGAGATAGACAAGGATATATGGATATAGAAGCTATGAATGTGTTTGCTCAAGAGCAGAGGACAAGTGCCTCCGTGGGAAAGGTTTCTAATGAGCAAGCGGAGAAGAAGAAGAAGAAGAAGTCCAAGGAAAAAAGAGTATCGAAACCCAAGAACATCAAAGGCAAGCCAGTCAAGAAAAGGAAGTCACAGCCCAAGCATTTGCATGGCTGAGTGTGCTGATGGCTGTTGCCGCTTGGTTTTATTACTTGTATGCATTATATCTCTTAAACTTTTTATCACGTGCGCGTTTAGTTTTTTCTTAAAACTTTTCTTTTTCTTTTCCAAACTTATGAAAAACACGAGTAATTTTCCAGCAGATGATCTGTTTTACTAATAGCGTTTTTCTGTCGTAAATCTTCTAAATGCTCAAAAACACAAACCACCAAACTACATACACAATGAGCAGAGGAGGCAACAAAGGTAAAGGAAGAAACAACAGAGGCAAGAAAACTTTTGGTCAAAGAGACGACGCAAATAACAGAAACTGGGTGGCCACAGTGAAAGAAAACGCCAAATGGGAAACTTTCTATAAACAACAAGGTTTCATTCCTGAAGAAGAATGGGACACTTTCAAGAAAACCTGCCAGGCTCAATTGCCATTGACATTCAGAATCACTGGATCCCGTAAACAATCAAAAGAAGTGTTGCACCTGTTTGAAGAGAAATTTTTGCCTAATTTAAGCAATTTGACTCACGAAGATGTGAAATTGGAAGCACCATTTGCATTGCCATGGTATCCTGACCATTTGGGATGGCAACTGGATGCGTCGAAATCGGTGATCCGTAAAAACGAACAATTTGCCAAATTCCAAAGATTCTTGGTCTTGGAAAACTCTATTGGGAACATCAGCAGACAAGAAGCCGTGTCGATGATTCCTCCAATGTTCTTGGATGTGGAACCACACCACAGAGTTTTGGATATGTGTGCTGCTCCAGGGTCCAAGACTGCGCAGTTGTTGGAAAGCTTGCACAAGACAACAGCAGAACCTACTGGGTTTGTTATTGCCAACGATGCTGATTTTAGAAGATCCCACATGTTAGTTCATCAATTGAAAAGATTGAATAGTCCTAATTTATTGGTTGTGAACCACGATGCACAATTTTTCCCAAGAATTGCCATGAAGGGGGAGAATGATAAAAAAACCGAGTTCATCAAATTTGATAGAGTCTTGTGTGATGTTCCATGCTCAGGTGACGGGACCATGCGTAAAAACATCAATGTTTGGAAAGATTGGAACGCACAAGGTGGGTTGGGTCTACACACAATCCAGTTGAATATCTTGATGAGAGGTTTGAAATTGTTACAAAATAACGGGAGACTGGTGTACTCAACTTGTTCATTGAATCCAATGGAAAACGAAGCTGTTATTGCCCAGGCTTTGAGGTTGTTCAACAATGATCCATTCAACATCAAACACAACCAAAGAATCAGATTGGTTGATTGTAAAGATAAATTGAAAGGTTTGAAAAGAGCACCAGGTGTGTCCGATTGGAAAGTCTTTGACAGAAACATGGAGTTGCAAAATGAATTCAATGCGGAAAACCCAAAAATGAAAAAATCTTATTTCCCACCAACACAAGAGGAAAAGGAAGAGTTCCAATTGGAACATTGTGTAAGAGTTTACCAACACATGCAAAACACGGGTGGGTTCTTCATCACCTTAATTGAAAAATACAACCCTCAAGAAACTGAGACTGCTGAAGAAAAGGAAGCAGAAGAAGTAGTCACCAAGGAAGCTGAGGAAGAAGAAGAAGAAGTCACCAAAAAATTGAAAACCACAGAAGGAGCTGCTGTTCCTACAAAAAAGGAAAAGTTGCCAAGAGACGCAAACGAAGAACCATTCAACTTCATTGATCCTAACCACCCAGAACTAACCAAATGTTGGAAATTCTACGGTATTGACGACAAGTTTGACAAAAGAAACTGTTTGGTCAGAAACGCCACTGGTGAACCAAGTAGAACCATCTACACTGTCTCTTCGGATTTGAGAAACATTATCGAAAACAACACAGACAGATTGAAATTGATCTACTCTGGGATCAAATTGTTTGTTGCTCAAAGAAGCGACATCGAATGTAACTGGAGAATCCAAAGCGAGTCCTTGCCAATCGTCAGAAACCACATCGCCAACAATAACAGAATCTTTGAAGTCACCAACCCTGAGTTTTTGAAAACTTTGATGACCATCTCGTTCCCAAATTTTGAAGAATTGTCTAAACACGACGCTACAATTGCTCAACAGATCAAAGACGCTTCTACTGGGTGCGCCTTTTTGTTGTTCAACAGACAAGACGAAAACTTGGAAAACTTGTTTTTGCCAATTTGGAACGGGTCTAAATGTTGTAACTTAATGATCAGCAAAGAAGATACTCACGAATTGTTGTTCAGAGTTTTCGGTATTGAAACTACAAACAAAGACTTGAAAGTGGGCCAAGATGATGGTTCTGCTGCCAAAAAGGCAAATGAAGAAAAGAAAGCCGCTGCCGTTGCTGCCGCTGCTGCCACCTCGGCTGAAGAAACTTCTGCTCAAGAAGCAACCCCTGCTGTGGAAAGCAGTGCTGAACCTACAGCCTAAGGGAAACAAATAGACTGACTTTGAACTTACACTCACGATCTCATTATTTTGTACATTAATCTTTGAAGACCAGTTGTATATATACTACAATTTGTATCTATTTAATTACTACGGCTATCAATATTGTAAATAGCAAAACTTCTTTGCAATTGTCTTCTGACACTGATTTTCTGGGCTCCAACAAAACTGTCCACAGTCACTTTGATTGCTCTGTCCAAATCATATGAAGAAACAAACTCAGATAGCCTCATTTTTGCAAAAGATTCTGCAATTCTTAAAATACTCTCCAAATGTCTAACTGTGATTGGGAAAGACCCCGTGGTGATACTCTCTCTTCTCAAAGCCGCGTAAACTCTGCCCACTTTGTCTTGATCCAAGTTTAGTAATTTCGGTTGACATTTGGTTCTTGCATAGTAAATATACTTGATCAGCAATTTTTGCGGAATCGGGGAAATTTCATTTTCTTTTTCAGCTTGACTTCTAGCCCTGTTGGCTTCCACATCAACATCAATCGCTTCAGCTGTATTGTTCATGGTGGCGGGTTTTTCTTTACTTTCAGGATGTGATCTGATATGTGAGTCAATAACAAAATTGGCCAATCTCTCGTCAGTTTCCTCGTCCACCAAATCTCTAACAACACACAAGATATCAAATCTCGACAAGATAGGTTCGGTCAAATTCACGTTTTGAGATAAAGGCAAAGTAGAGTTGTACCTCCCACCAACCGGATTTGCAGCGGCAATAATGGAGCATCTGGCCTGTAGAGATGTGACAATACCGGCCTTGGAAATCGAAATACTTTGTTGTTCCATCGCTTCGTGAATCGACACCCTGTCTTGATCATTCATTTTGTCAAATTCATCAATCAAACAAACACCTTTGTCTGCCAAAACCAATGCCCCACCTTCCAGAGTCCATTCTTTGGTAATTGGATCTTTTCTAACACTTGCAGTCAAACCAACAGCGGAGGCCCCCTGACCTGTGGCAAAAATGGCTCTGTGAGAAGTCTTTTCAACATACTTTAGAATCTGAGATTTTGCCGTACCTGGATCCCCCAACAATAAAACGTTGATATCACCTCTGATAGAATGTTTTCCGTTAACGTTTTTGGACACACCACTGAACAAAGAACACGCCACTGCTGTTTTAATATCTCTGTGCCCGTAAATTGATGGCGCAATCGAGGAAATAATCTTGTCAATAATACCTCTTTCCCTACTCAGTTTTCTGAATTCTTTTTCATCTTCTTCTGTCCAGTTGAACATATCTATTTCGCCACCAGACGCAGCTGAATCTTCATCAGTTTGCGAAGAGCTGTATTCGGAATTTTCCCCATCATCATCATCAGTTCCTTGTGAATTGGCACTCTTTCTAGTTTTTGTTTCCAAAGCCGCAGTCAGACCATCTCTTCTTTTGATAGAGTTAGCTTCAATAACAGTGGCAAAAACAGGGAACCCAGTTCTTGCATTCAATTGACCGTCATAAGTGTTTTTATAAATCCCAATAAGGTCAATTTCTTCTCCAGGTTTGGCAATATCAACCAAATCCCAAAGCAGAATAACTTCTCTGTGTCTAGGTAATCTACCAGCAGGGACTGTTCCTGGTGCCTCTTGTAGTGTAAGTCTTTGGTAGTTTCTGTAAATTGTCTTTTCCATATTTGTTCTAAAGGGACCTTTGCTTCTACAGTTTGTACAGTAAGATATTTTCACTTCTTCGTTTGAATCTTGGAAATATGGCCCTAACAATGCATTACATTTCAAACAATTGAATTTCACGTATTTCAACTGCGGGAAAACACCTGTTCTTCTAGTCACAACACCAGTGACTCTAATCAGTGAGTTCAAATGAGTCTCCCTTAGTTGTCTCAAATTGTTGATTGCAGGGTAGTCTGTGATTCTGACATGAATTTCAGAATGAATTCTTGCGTAGTCAGGATAGTGCAATTTTGTTGCCTCCATAGCCACTGTATCAAAGATTTTCAGCATTTCTTCTGGACATTTGGCCAAGAAAATTGCCAAGATGGCCTTTGACTCTGATAGGTGTCTGTAGTTGACGTCTAGAGACTCGCTATTCAGTTCACCCAGAGTTCTGATTCTAGAACCGTACACTGATCTCCCGTACTCGTCTGTGTACTCCAATAAAAATGACTTCAACTCTCTAGCGATTGTTCTAGATACAATAGGCTGTGTAATCCACTCACTAAAACTTGGTGCTCTCACGTCACTCAAAGTTTCCAGTGTAAGTTCTTGCTGCAAGGGATCTGCGCCTTCACCATCCTCCAAGTCTGACATCAGTAGGTCTTCGTCATCTTGAGTTTCATACTGGTGACGTCTTCTTCTTTTTTTTTGAATAGGCATACCGTACTGATCCAACTGGGTTTCGCCGTCGCCGTCTTCATCGGCATCGTCGTCTCCCATGTACGCTTCCTGTCTGTTGGACAACAGTCTATCTCTTTGATTCAACTGCTGATCGATTCTTCTTCTTGCTGCAATATCTAGTTCTCTTTGCCTCGTGTTGTCAATAGTGGCAGTATCTTGCAAATCGTATTGATCCTCTCTGTCTCTTGCCACGTAATCTCTTTCCATGCCTTCTCCCATCAAATCAACCTCATTCATCTGTTCTTCTAGGTCTTCCAAATCGTCACCTTCCAACAAACCTTGTCCTTGGTGACGACTACTTTCTTCCCCTGCAGCAGCGCTTTCCGGATAATCATCCGCATCGACAAACTGGCCCTCGTCTTCCAACTCAGCCACTTCCCCATACTCATACGGACCTTCTTCCAGATCTTCTTCTGCAACGGGCTGCGGAGTCCCCATATCAAGCAATCCATCGCCGTTCGATCTTCTCAGTCTGCTTCTGTGTCCTCCACTTCTGCCTGGAGACGATGGCAGAATGTTACGATTTCTTGTCAAGTCTTCCTCGTCATCATCGTCGTCGTCGCCATCACCATCATCAAAATCATTTAGATGATGTGCTTGCGGAGATGAAGGAAGATGTGTGTGCATGGAAACAGACTGCAGTCTTCCCGGCACCTGCACAATATCGTCGTCGTCATCGTCATCGTCATCGTCGTCATCACTGTCACTTTGAAAAGTGATCTCTCTTCTTCTTCTTCTGTTGTTTCTTCCAGCAGAGTTACTGAACCGTTGAGAGTTGCTTAGGAAATTGTCATTATCATCTTCGTCTTCATCGTTGCTGTGAAAGCTGGATGGTGGAATTGGTGGTGGTGAGCTCGACATACTGAGATGAGTGTGTTGGTTGTTTGGTCGATGATGTTTATTTATGAGATTGTCTCTACTTGAATATTTTGTTGCAATAATTAAATTGCTTTTGGCAATGTAAACAAATCTAATATCTTCACCGAATCAGGAAACAATTTTTTCCAGTGTTTTTTCGGATCTTCCTAAACTTTTGAAACCCACCAAAAAACACAAGTTCCCGATTAGGAAAAGTATTAAATGCATTACACCGGATTTGAGCATCACGTGCAATAAACATTTTGAAGAACAACAGGGGTTCAGACATATAAAGAAAACGGACGTCAGTGTAAAGATTTTATAGTTTTATATAGGTATATACAGAATACAAATGTCAATTGTGAAGCTGAATACGATTTGCAGCAAATAACACGCTTCTTATAGCAAAGCAATGGCTGCCAAGGCAACCAATCCGGAGTTGGCCAGGTTTTTGCCAACAGCTCCGTTTTTGGATTTGGTAGAGCTTGCAGAAGCACTGGAAGAAGCACTGGCAGTAGAGTTGCCAGTAGAGTTGGAAGATCCCATAGCCATATCCATCGAGCTCATAGAAGTAGCTTTTGCAGAACTCGAAGAGGAAGAGGCAGAAGTCATGTTCATACTCATATCCATCGAGCTCATGTCCATAGATTCGGCGCTGGCAGCAACAACGGTGGTGTAAGTGGTTGGCATTTCCATCACCGAGGTCATGAACATACTCATTCCCATATCTTCGGTGACCGTGCTTCCACCTTTGGTGTTGATCATTGGCATGGTCATCCACATGGTACCGGTGGAGGTGACTTCTTCAGTCGTGGTGATTTTTTTGGTGACTGAACTGGCATCGGCTGCTGCTGCGATGGAGGTCAGTAAGGCAATGCTTGCGATATATTTTGTGTACATATTTTAGATTTATATTTGTTTTCTGCGATTTGAGTTGTGTTTGCTTTTGCTTCACTGAGTATTCTTTTCTTAATAGTTAATCAGAGTAGCCTAGGATACTCCAAACAACTCAATTGGCAAAAACCAAATCACCATATTCATTCACTTGGCATGTTTATATACCCTTCCCATTGTGTTGAGGTCTTGGCTGCATATAAATTTGCACCTATATATAAACGACTTAAAAACAACAATAATGCTCTATAATATGCTCTTTTCGAAAACTTAAAATGGCGCAACTAAACGCGAAAATGAACAAAAACAAAAAAAAAACGAGGCATTTAGATCACGAGCTTAAAATGAGCAAAATAACTTTTAGTGGACGGCCGTAATCACGGCTATAAGAGGTTATAACGGAGAAATTCCAAAAGATGCACTGATTGATGATGATGATGATGATGATGATGATGATGATAATGGTTGGATGGGACCCGCTGAGCAACGTTTGTTGGTACTTTAAGTACACCTAGTCTCGTTAAAGGTCACAGTGATTTTTGTTAAAAAATATACATTTCTAGTAAAGAAAATTAAGTACATACATTGAAGAATAAAATTCCACCAGCCTACGTAGCAACCTGCTTAGAAAAGAGCAGCAGCAGCAGCAGCAGCCAGGGCAACTAGTCCAGAGTTGACAAGGCTTTGTCCATCAGCACCATTTTTATATGAAGTGGAGCTTGCAGTGGAATTGGAAGCAGAACCTCTAACAGTGCTGGTCACAATTGTGGAGGAAAAAGAGGCCGATGGTTCAGTTGCAACAGCATCAGTAGCACTTTCACTAGCTGATGCCCCGTGGTGACCAGTGTAGGTGTATGAAGTCTCTGCGCTGGCACTAGCAGAGCCACTTTCAGTGGCAGAAGCCCCATGGTGACCGGTGTAAGTGTATGAGGAGTCTCCACTGGCTGATGCACCGTGGTGGCCAGTGTGGGTGTATGAAGTCTCTGCGCTGGCACTAGCGGAGTCACTATCAGCAGCGACGACGGCGCATGCCAAAAAAGCAATGCTTGCAAGGTATTTGGTTTGCATTTTTTTGTTGGATTTTGGATGCTTATCTGGCTTCTTACATTGTGATGAATGATTTTTAATTTCTAAAATTCTCCTTTCACTAATGCCCCGCTCGGTTTCTTTATATACGTTCGAACGTCAAAACATTTTCACAGCATTAAACAGTTAAAGCTATTAATCTTAAAGCTCTATGCACTCGTGGGTGCAGTTTCTCATCAGCTTTTTTAATTTAAACTTGTTCTTTTGATTAATTGTTTGAAATGACACAGTTTTTCACCATAAATCATGGGTGTTGTAGCTCAGAATCACGGGACCAAGACATACGGGCAGAAAGAATTTCCGACAAAAAACAAACACCCTTGCAGAAAAAAAACGCGTAAAGATTGGAAATTAAACTAATTTGAAGAGTTGCACCCTGAACAATTGACCGATTGAGAAAACAATGAGTCAATCCTTAAGTTTGAAAAAACCAGGTGCACTTGAACACCATTTAAAATAAAGGGTCTTGGTTAAAGTTAAACCGAAAAACGCCAGGAACATTCACAGAGATCTCGGCAAAAGAATGTCTAAGAGAGAACAAACCAGCAATAGCAAAGCTTGTGACCAGAGAGATTCTGGCGAAACTACCAATGCGGTGGAATTCTTGGAAAGGCAAGAAAAATTGGAAAAACAAGCTTTAGAGTTGATGCCGTTCAATCCAGACACCTGCACCTATACAATGGGACCTCTAAGACAAGAAGTTTATGCGTGTTTGGACTGCAATAACATTGGTGTTTGCTACTCTTGTTCGATACAGTGTCATGCTGATCATAATTTGGTGGAATTGTTTACAAAAAGAGATTTCACATGCGATTGTGGAACAGAAAGAATTTCAGGTAAAAAAAACGCTTCGTGCAATTTGAGGAAAAATGATAAATTAGATATCCCGTCATACACAAATCGCTACTGCCACAATTTCAAAAGTTTGTTTTGTGATTGTAATCAACCGTATGATCCTGAAAATGAAACGGGGGAGATGCTTCAGTGTGTCTTGGGAGTAGAATGCAATGAAGATTGGTATCATGACTACTGCATCTTGGGGGTGTCCAAGAATTCTGACCGCAAACAACAGATATGGCAGCGTTTTCCGAAACTGTCTGAGTTTGATGCATTCATATGTTGGAAATGTGTTGGGAAATACGGGTCTTACTTTAATGATTTCATGGGTGCATTTGAACAAAAAGTTGCCTTACCTAAAATTTTTCATGAATATCAAACAGGTGCCAAAAGACCCATCAGCGAAGTAGATACAGAGACTAGTGACTCTTTCCAGGTAGATAAAGCTTACTCTATATTTTTATTGCCAAACTACCACGAAATGCTGAAAAAGTCTCTCCAAGACCCGGAATTTAGTGCCCAACACCGTTCTCTTTGCAAGTTTTTAGATACACTAGCCAAAAATTTAATCACTAGCCAACCGGTTTATCAACCTCCGGAAGAAAATAATGAAGACAAGGAAAACACTTTTGAGCGTGCTTCAAAAGCATTGAACACACACATGCAAAGAGACATTGCCATTGAGGGTTTACAAAAACTTGAAGAAATTAAAGAGAGTTTGAAAGTGTTTTTGAAACCTTTTGCCGATGCAAACAAAGTTGTCTCAAAGCAAGACATCCAAGATTTTTTCAATTCAAGATAAGACTGTGTGCGATGAGCAATAGGAAAACTTAGGAGTTGTCTCTGAGAGATACATATAATGAACAGTTATATACACGAATCATAGGAAATGCATTATAGATACCTTAATACTCATAAACCACGGATTTGACCTCGGTGTAATCCTCAATACCGTACAGAGACCCCTCTCTGCCAAAACCGGAATTTTTCACTCCGCCAAAAGGTAGTGCAGCGTCACTGATACTACCTGAATTGACCCCAATCATACCACATTCCAACTGTTGTGTCACTTTGTGAATTGATTGCACGTCTTGACTGTAAAAATAACTGGCCAATCCAACATCACTCTTGTTGCATTCTTCAATTACACTGTCAAGACTGCCAGAATACTTGATCAAAGAGCACACAGGACCAAAAATTTCTTCATGGAAAATCTTCATGGAATCGTCCACATCAGTCAATATAGTAGGATGGTAAAATAAAGATCCTACACTTGAGGCTCTTGTGCCTCCAAGAAGAATTTTGGCACCTTTAACTTTAGCATCCTGAACCAAAGCTGCCACTTTATCAATCGCTTTAGAATGAATCAAAGGACCATGGGTTACCATGCTGTCGAAACCATCACCTAGTTTGAAATTTCCTTCAATGTACGTTTTTAGCATGCCAGCAAATTTATCGTGAATGTCTTCATGAACGTATACCCTATTTGCGCATATACAAGTTTGACCCGATTGCCTAAATTTAGCATTTACAAGCCCGATTAACGCTTTGTCCAAATCAGCAGTCTGATCAATGATAAAAGGTGCATTACCTCCTAACTCCATAGAGTATTTCTTCAAAGTGTCATTGCTGTCAAGGCTCATTCCCTGTTTTAATAAAAGCTTCCCAATGTTAGTAGACCCTGTAAAACTAATTTTCTTAATCAGATTGTTTCCCACGATTAGTTTCCCTATACTGTCAGCGTAAGTTGTAGGCAAAATGTTCACTAAGCCTGCTGGAACATCGGCCTGTTTTGCTAACCACCCATAAGCAAGTCCACTCAATGGAGTTTCTTTAGCCGGCTTGATAACACAACTGTTTCCCGTGGCTAAAGCTACTGATAGCTTACGAGCAATCATAGCACTTGGAAAATTCCAAGGAGTCAAAATGCCAACAACACCCAAAGGTTGTCTTCTTGCATGTACTTCCTTGGAAGTCGAGCCTGCAGCTTGCAATGAAGATAAAGACGACGAGCTGGAAATAATTGAGCCATATATTCTTGGTGCCTCCTCTGCGAACCACCTAAAGTAACTCGCCGAATAGTCGACCTCGGAAAGAGAGTCTTTTAGAGTTTTACCGTTTTCCAATGTTATGATTTTTGCAAGATCCAACCGGTTTTCATTGAAAAGCTCGTACATTTTGTAAAGCCATTGCGATCTATCTCTGGGTGTTATGTGATACCGTGTTTCTTCAAAAGTTTTGTGTGCGATATCGATCGCCTTATTGTAATCACTCACCCCCATGTTGTGAACCTTTGTGATAGGTTTCAAAGTAGAGGGATTAAGCACTTCGAACATCTTATCTTCAGGAACATCAAATGTGCTTGAACTTTCAACATAGTCATTGTTGATGAATGCTCGTGTGCATGGTATGATGTCTTTGTTTTCTAAAATATCCAATCCTTCTATGATAGAGGCACTTGCTGTTGACTGGTGTCTCTGAATAGCTAAGCTCAGGGCTTTGGATTTAATGGCAAACCTATACTTGAGCATGTTTCTCGATCAAGTGTAGTTTTTGCTTACCTGTTTCTACACTTTAGTGATCGTAGTTGAAAGATGTTGAAGTTATATAACAAGAATAACTTTGCTTAAAAAAAAAAAAGCGGGGACGCGAATCGGAAAAGCACAATTCCAACTTTTTTGACCATTGTAAGAAAATTTCAATATACAAATGTAGGTCATCATAAGATGGCCAAGAGTTACTCGAGAAATTGAAAAATAACTTTCTTGAAATGAAAACTTACCATACATTTCAGAGTCTATATACAAATCAGTACGTCCACCATACGTTCAGCAAGGAACATCGCCTGGATAAATAGATCAACTCAAAACTATCTGTTCTTAGTTTTTCTTCCCGTTTTCCTTGGCATCGATTTTCTTAAAATCGTCAAACCACACTTCATTTCCCTCTTTTACGCTGATGTCGGGAAACAACTTGTCGTAGATTTGATCATACCATTCGGCAGGCAACGGTTCCAACCCTTCCTTGACTTTTTCTGGAAGATCCTCCCAGTCGGACAAGTTGTCGATAGGGAAGATGATAGTTTTTGCTCCTGATCTCTTGGCAGCAATGGCTTTTTCTTTCAACCCACCAATTCTCAAAACTCTACCCGTCAATGTCAACTCCCCAGTCATGGCAACGGTTGGTGCAATCGGTTTGTTAAGTGCCAAAGACAAAAAGGAAGAAGCCATAGTAACACCAGCTGAAGGACCATCTTTTGGAATGGCACCTTCAGGACAGTGCAAATGGATCGAAGCCTTTTCAAAAAACCTATTTTCTGGGAATTTTTTGGACAAAAACATTTTACTAAAAGAGTAGGCTAGTCTTGAAGATTCTTTCATGACATCACCTAGTTTACCCGTTCTTTCAAAAGATGGGTGCTTTGTGTTAACCAATGGTTGCTCTAAAACACTTTCCACGTACAAGGAGCATCCACCCATACTTGTCCAAGCCAAACCCATAACAACCCCTGGTGGAGTAACCTCGTATAGTCTGTCCTTGGTGTAAATTGGTGGACCAACATAGTCTTTCAAATTGCTGTCATCAATGTCAATCTCGACTGTTTCTGGAACAACCAAAGGTTTCACTTCAGCCGTTTCGGATGCTTCAATCACTTTAAGATCTTCTTCCTTCGGGGAGATAGCTTTATCAGCAATTTTAGTCTGCAGTTCTTTTGCCTCTTCAGATTTTGTTTCTGGTACCGTTTCAACCTCTGAAATGCCCAAGTCGTTCACGATTTTCAATGCAGCCTTTCTGTAGATTTTCTCAACGTGTTTCTTCAAATTTCTCACACCACTTTCTCTACAGTAGTTTTTAATCAAACTCAAAACAGCTTCGTCGGTCAAATTGACGTGAGCGTTTGTTAAACCATTAGATTTTTTCGCAGTAGGAGACAAATAGTTGTTCACAATTTGCAACTTTTCATCCTCTACATAGCCTGACACTTCAATTACTTCCATTCTGTCCAAAAGTGGTCTAGGAATGGTGTCCAGACTGTTGGCTGTACAAACAAATAAAACTTTTGATAAGTCGATTGGAATATCCAAATAGTTATCCAAAAATGCATTATTTTGTTCAGGGTCTAGCAATTCAAGCAAAGCTGCACTAGGGTCACCGTGAACACCACCGTGCCCAATTTTGTCAATTTCATCAATCAAGATCAAAGGATTTGTTGTTTCACATTTTTTCAAAGATTGCACAATTCTACCTGGCAAAGCACCAATATATGTTCTTCTGTGCCCTTTGATTTCAGCAACATCTGTCATACCCCCAACGGAAAATCTGGAAAATTTTCTGTGTAAGGAAGAAGCGATGGATTTACCAATAGATGTTTTACCGACACCCGGTGGTCCAACAAAACAGATGATTTTACCGCTCACTCTTCCTAGTAATTTCGACACAGCGATAAATTCCAAGATTCTGTCTTTGACATCTTTCATCCCGTAATGGTCTCTGTCTAAAATTTTCTTGGCTTCGCTAATGTTGTATTGTTCTTTTGAGGTGATTCCCCATGGAATAGAGGTGATCCAGTCCAAATAGTTTCTGACAACCCCATACTCACTCATTGACGTTTCCAAAGTGTTCAGTTTTGTGATTTCGTCGTTAAAAACTTTAGCCACATTTTCTGGCATTTGCAATTTGGCAGCTTTATCTTTAAATGACTGGATCAATTTGTCTCTTCCATCGTCAATCCCTAGTTCCGCTTTGATACCTTTCAACTGTTCCATCAAGTAATACTCTTTTTGTCTTTTTTGAATTTTGTTTTCCACATCTTTAGCAATTTTGCTTTGCAACTGTGCAGTCATGTATTCTTTTTTCAAAACCATTAAAGATTTCAGCAATCTTTGTTCAATGTCAAGCTCTTCTAAGATTTCTTGCAGTTCAACATCTTCACCTGCAGAAACCGCTGCAGCAAAATCAGCCAACTTGGCTGGCTCTTCAAAAGCATTTGGCGACGAAGCCCCAGCACCTTGAGCAAACTCAGATATTTGATCTTTGAACAAAGCGTTATAGTTGGCAATATCTTTGAAAACTTTTAAAATTTCTGCAATCGTGGCATTGACGTTAGGAGTTCTTTCAACCACTTGATCTTTTAACCCTGAAACTTTGACCAAAGTCACATTGAATTTTTTCAAAAAAGCAGTTGGCTCCGGTGTCTCTTCAACTGGGTTAGCTTCTGCAGATTCTTTTTCTCTGTCGGCGCTATCAGATACTTTTGTTGCTGTCTTCCCAGATTTTCCTAGATCCTGCTGGATTTCTTCAGGTGAGGCTGCTACCCCGTCGTTGTCACTTTTCACTATTGGCACTTGTGTGATCTCATCAAAATGCACTCTTCTATGTGGGTAAACAATAATAGTGACACTGTTGTCATTGTGTTCAATGAATTTGGTAATTTGTGCCAAGACACCAGTATCGTAGACTTCGTCTTTTGAAGTGATAATGTCCGTATCCTTTTCACTGTTTTTTAAAACAAAACAAGCTATGTATTCTTGCTTTTGTTCAATCATTTCTTCAATGGCTTTGATAACCTGCGGATCTCTCACCGTCAAGGGTTTGTAAAACCCAGGAAACAAAGGTCTGCTGACAACTGGAACGGCCAAAAGCTCAGGAAAGTTCTCAATGTTTTCTGGTTTGATAGGAGGCTTCCCATTGGCGCCACTAGAACTGCTGTTTGTAGTCGAAGAAGGAGAAGACATGGCTGCAGAATTTGTTTTTGCGGTTTCATTTTTTGTTTCTTCCTTCTTGTCTTTAATAATCTCTTCCTTTTTTTGTTCTTGTTTGTCTTTGGTCGAAGGTTCCTTTTCGGTTTCCTCTTCCAAATTCTCTTTCAAATTCTCTTTTTCAACGTTTTCTGGAGTGATGTCCTGATTTTCTCCTGACTTTTCGTTTTTCAAAACATAACTTTTGCCACTCTTGGTTATAGTGTTTTGGATGATCGATTCATATTGAGCAAAACTTTGTGTTTCCCCATGTTGAAAGTTTCCGATAGATTCAGAGTTCAGCAAATGCAAAGGAACTGGGCTTTGCACAGGGGTTTTTATTAGCGGCACCACAACTTTAGAGTTTGTGCTTGCAAATCTGCGCAAGGAGCCACGAAGCAACCTTGGATTTTGATTAATAACACGTTTCATTGTCTTTTGCACCCTTGATAAGTAGTCTGAGTTTCCCACAGTTGCTACTTCAAGTGTCGTTTCTGGTTTTGAGGGAGGGGTGTTGGACTTACTTGGCCATGTGAATTAAGCAAGCAAGGCTAAACTATAAGTGGCAAATACTGTAGAAGAACCTGATTAGACTTGAACTCTTGATTCACACTCTTGAACCCAAAAACAGTCTCTGCGCGAAAAGCAAGAAAGAACGCGCAGCAAAAAAAAATAATTCGGATAATGCAAATTGCTTACTTGGCCGAAAACATGCACCATGCCAGGATCGGACTATATCATTACAACCACGCTTTGATTAAACGTTATTATCTAAGTTATAAATATCTGTGAAAAATGAGTTCAGATGAACAAATGGGGAAGCTGACTGCACAGTTTAATTTTTTCACTCTAGCACTTACACTTCTGAATAGAAAGACATTATGTTACCCTTTTGTTTTACTGTTTTCAAGCCTGTGGTCATACTCCGGCGCCCGCAAAAACAAGGAAGCAATGAGCAAAATCAAATCATCACAGTGAACAAGTCTTATGAGGCGAACCGGTTCAGGCTCAAAAAATTAGCTTTTTTTGGTCTCCTACTTCAGTAGACTTCATATTCATTCTAGAAGATTCCGAGAACTTCACCGGTTTCTGTCAATCATGCTCGGAGTTAAGAGAACCCATCCCGGGACTGCCAGACGTATTCTGATCCTCTCTACTTCCAAATTCATTATCAGCAGCACCAGCACCATTATTGTTATCACTAATTTCAGCGCTTAGACTTCTCGGCTGAGTGGACACGGCTACTTCTGAATTGCTTGCACAATAACCATCAGACTGGTGTGGCGACTGCTCCTGCGCCTGCGCCTGCTCCTGCTCCGTGATGCGCTGTTTCCGACCATTTTCCAAACCCGAAGATGAGTTGTTTTTTATTATTTGATATTCCCGATATTTGGCCAAATATATTTTCAAGACTTCAGAATAATTCTCAAACCCCAAGTCTTCCAAAGCTTTCAATATGTCTTCTCCATTGACAGTTTTTCTGTAGTCCTCCAGACACCGTTCACTAGCTTCACTGGTCACAAAGGAAATAAGCTCACTCACACACTCCTGCACACATTCTTTAGCTTCTCTTGACACTTTTGCACTTGGCGGCAATACACTTTTCATTAGTTTGCTCACATTGTTTATTGGTAATAATCGGTCCTGCTCGGTCAAAGACCTCAGCATTTTTGAATAACTCTCGCTGACGTGTCCATCTTCGGTGTGCTCGGTCGCATTATATGATTTAGCCATTTTTCAATTGATGCTGTGTTGCGGTATATTTTCAGTAATGACTGTTCTCAAATGATTAGTGTAATGATCAAGCGCGGTGGGCGAAACGCCATATATTTGCTCTGATAAACGCCCCTTCAAAAAAAAAAGTAGTTAGCTAGCTTTTTTAATCAATGATTGCTTGACCTGTAAAATAATATGTTGGCTCTAGTGCTCAGCAGTCTCCTTGTACTATCTCATCAATCTCTGTCTAGCGCTTACTAAACCTTTTAAGCCCTTTGCTGTAAAATCTCTGTCCAATGAAATTGCAAGAAAACTGAGTGGTAGAAGCAAAGATAGAGCCGGGCAAAAACGCTATAATTACACGTGACATTTTAAAAAGTTTATGTGCTGTCCCCAGGACAGTAACAACAACCTGAGAAATCTCAAGATGAACGATGCAGCTGAACGATTTGAATAAAACCCTGAATTTGAAAAAAAAGTAGAAAGAAACAAGCATTGTTAACTCTCCGAAAGCACAAAGAGCTCTACCAAAGCATTGTTACCTGTCGCTGTGTGTCACCCATGTCGAAAGAAAGCATTCTATCGAAATCCACAAAAGGGGTAACCTTTTTGATGTTCACTCAGTTTTTCACTAAAATATTAAGTTTCCTTTTGAACAGTATGCTAATCAGATATTTATCACCCAAGATTTTTGGTATCACTGCATTTTTGGGGTTTCTTCAGTCAACGGGTCTTTTTTTCAGTAGGGAAGCGATACGATTATCGACTCTGAGAATACAAAAAAGCTATAATCAACAGCAGCAGCAGCAGCAGCAGCAAGAAAGTGTTGAAGAAAAGACAGACTTATTGCGCTCAGAAACATCAGAAGACGTACAAAGTTTGAGTGAGAAATTAAGTACTAGTGAGAACGACGACGATGAGTACGACCAAAACGTTCTACAAAGTATCATAAACTTTTCTTACATTCCCATTTTGCTGGGTTTGCCCCTGTCTTTGGTGCTATTTGTTTGGCAGTACACCAAGTTGAATGGATATTTCACCGAATTGCCATTTTTTGGCTTTAGCATCATTGTGTTATGGCTGAGCATAATCATCGAACTGCTTAGCGAACCATTTTTCAACATCCACCAATATCTACTAAATTACAAGATTAGATCTCAGTTTGAAGGTAGTGCCGTGACTGTGTCGTGCTTTGTTAATTTTTTGATCGTTTACTTGCATGAAACCAGATACAACGGACAAGATGGCTTGGAATTGCACAATCAATTCAAAGAAGAAGGAATTGCTATTTTTGCTTTTGCCTGTGGAAAGTTTTTCCACTCTTTGACCCTTTTGTTACTATACTACAGAGATTATATTAGAAATTTTGCTCCAATGAAGAGGACCCATTTGAAAATTACAAAAATAAGATCAAGTCACAAAAAACAAAGCTTTTATTTCCAAAATGAAATTTTACAACATTTCAAAAAAGTTTATTTTCAAATGTGTTTCAAACATTTGCTTACTGAGGGTGACAAATTCATCATTAATGCTCTGTGCACTGTTGAGGAACAAGGAATTTACTCATTGTTGTCAAACTATGGGTCCCTGGTCACAAGACTGCTTTTTGCACCAATCGAAGAAGCCCTGAGATTATTTTTGACAAGACTCTTGTCCAAAAAAACCAATGCCAATTTGAAGTTATCAGTGGACGTTTTGATCAACTTGACGAAATTTTATTTGTACTTGACCATCATGATTATCATTTTCGGACCAATCAACTCGTCTTACTTGTTAAGATACTTGATTGGATCTAAATGGTCCAGTACTTCTGTGTTGGAAACCATAAGAACATATTGTTTTTACTTGCCATTTTTGTCACTTAATGGTATATTTGAAGCGTTTTTCCAGAGTGTGGCCAATGGTGATCAGATTTTGAAACATTCTTACGTGATGATGTGTTTGAGTGGGGTTTTTCTTCTGAACTGCTACGTCCTGATTGCCAAAATGAAACTTTCTTTGGAAGGGTTGATCTACAGCAACATCATCAACATGGTTTTGAGAATCTTGTACTGTGTTGTTTTTATCAACGATTTCTATAAAAAGCTGTTTCACGGGAAATCTTCGATTATTGTGAACTTTCATAATTTAAGAGTAGCATTCTTTTTGAGTTTGGTGGTTTGGGCATTGGACTGGTTCTACTTGGGGGGATACACAAAAAATTTAAAAGAATTAGCAATCAACTTTCTGCTGGCACTGTTCCTACTATCTGTGATGATCTACAGCGAAAGAAGAGTCATTTACGGATTTATCAGATCCAAAACCAACAAAATTAAATGATCTAAAACTATTTTATATAGACTACATTCAAAAGTTATCGTACTTTGCATCTGATTTGCCATTTAATGCTGTTTTGCTAGTTGATCTTGTTTTTGTCACGTGAAATCTGTAAAGTTTCAGAAGCTCTCCCATTGCAGGGACATCGCGAGATTGGAAAAACTGGACGCGTGAAATCACACTCACCTTTCAATAAAATCACCTTCAGACCAAACAATTAACTATATCAAAACCAAAAGAACCTTCAATGCAACGACATGAGCGATGCAAAGTTTATCATACCACAAAAAAAACCAGAGAACCAAATCAGATTTTTGAGCTTCAACGTAAATGGGATCAAGACTTTTTTCCAGTATCATCCATTTAACAAGATGGGGAACTCACTAGACAAGGTGTTTCAGGCGTTTGAATCAGATATAATAGCCTTCCAAGAGCTGAAAACATCAAGAGATACCATTCAAAAGTACGGTAAACTACACGATTACCATTCGTTCATTACTCTTCCAAAGAAAAAGCTGGGGTATTCTGGTGTAGGCTGTTGGGTCCGGAAAATCACTGATCCCCAAGATCCATTGTACCAACATATGCAGGTTGCAAAAGCGGAAGAAGGGATCACAGGATATCTTGAGGCACCCAAATCGTCCCTGTCAAAAGCTGGCCCGCTTTCTTCTTCTGCACTCTCCAACGAAAAGTGTTACCGTGATGACCATTCTCAAAGCATTGGAGGATATCAGGATATGGATGATATATGGGGAAATGATTATGAAAGAGCACTGGAACTAGACTCGCAGGGAAGATGTATCCTTATTGAATTATCCTGCAACCTTGTCGTTTTTTCCTGCTACTGTCCTGCAAACTCAATGGGCACAGACGAAGGCGAACTGTACAGAATGCAGTTCATGAGAGCTTTGTTCAAACGTGCAAGCAACCTTCATCAAATGGGCAAGAAAGTTGTCATTATGGGAGACATCAATATTAGCAGAGATTTGATAGACAATGCGGAAGCGATGGAAAGTGGCTCTAAAAATGGATGGAAGGGTGTTCCTTCTACTAAAGAAAAACTTCTTTTCATACAAACCACAAGACCGTCGAGACTTTTGATGAACCAACAATTGGCCGACTCTATCGACGAGGACTGCGCTAAAACTGGGTTTTTGTTCGATTCGACAAGAAAAATCCAAGGATACAGTAAATCACAGATGTTCACCGTGTGGAACACTTTGTTGAACACCAGACCGATGAACTATGGATCAAGGGTAGACTATATTTTAGTTTCCGATGCAGATAGTATAAAGAGCGCTGATATATTACCAGATGTGCAAGGTTCAGATCATTGTCCCATATATACAGATTTGCAATTGAAAGTTAGTGAAAAAGTGGGTGGCGCCTTCAGTATCCCGAGATTCGAATGTAAATATCACTATAAATTGATCTCACACAATATCCTGGACATGTTTAACAAAAGAAAGATCTCTGATACTTTTTCAACCAACCAAATCGAGAAATCTCCCTCTTTGAAAGCAAACCACAAGACACCTTTAAGTGGGAGTGTGAAGAAAAAAACCAAAATTGACAGTTTTTTCAAGCCGGTTGCAAAGTCAGTGACAGCAAAAGAAACCAAAATAAAGGCATCAAAAGGTTTGTTTGTTGAAGATGATGATGAAGATGAAGATGACCAAGAAGAAAACATCGACGGGCTTCGAAAAAGTAGTTCGCAACAAAGTGTCACCTCCAGGCTTCAACTCTTGAAAAATAAAGACGCAGGAGATAGTGAAAAACTATTAAATGGTATTCGTACACAAGCAGCAGTAGTAAAGAAAAAGACATCCACGTTTACCATTGAACAGTCAGAATTGGGCAAAAAAATCATTGCTGCGTTCGGGAACTTGCCTAAATGCAAACATGGCGTCAATGCGGTACTAAGAACATCTAAAACACAAAACAACTTTGGGAAAAAATTTTGGGTTTGTGGGAAGCCAAGAGGCGCGGATTTAGAAGACCCAAACACATCCTGTGGGTTTTTTCAGTGGGCGTGACGCAGCGTTTCAAATGTCTTCTTCTTCTTCTTCTTCTTCTTCTTCCTCCTCCTCTTCGCACTCCCTTCTCCACCAAAGTTGATCATCTTCCCCAACAAGTAGATTTTTTATGTTGCTTGTCTCTTGTTCTAGCAACGCTACTAATGGATGATCATACAGGTCTTCGGTGGATACGTAAAGAGTAACGGCTGACGCGAAAGATGATTTATCGATTTGCGATACCTTGATGAAAGCAGTTTGGTTATAGTGATTCATTATGCTGTACTCTATTCCCTGACCAAACAAACCATGATATTTTTGTAAAGCCATTGATATAAAACGCTTCAAAGTGTTTGTATCTATTGAAGTTGCTTTGTCCACTGAGGGGTTCTGTGACGTGATTCTTATTTCATAGTAGCACCACTCTTTGCTCATACTGTGCTGCAATTTTCAGTCTAGGTTTGTTTCGTTGAATTCTGCTTTTTCTTCGAGCCGTTCAGTGGTCGCTAAAACGAGATGAAGAGTGAAAGAGCTTGAAATGTGTGTGATGAGATTTTTCCGTTGGTTTTTTCACGGTCGGGGTTTACAGTTTTTCACGCGTCTTCCTCCACCGAAAGCGTAGTAAAAAGTGTCACGAAGCAAAAGCGGCAAGAATACAAGCCATGAAAGTCAATATATTTTAGAGTTATAAAAGGTCATTATTTTTTGTGAACCATTACATACTCATCAATGAGTCTCTCCTTCTTCGTCCTCGTCATGTTCTCTATCCGTATATGGTGCAAAATTAGTGTCTTCGTCGCTAGTGTTGGCAACGTCGTTGATGTCAAAGTTGATGTCGCTGCTGTTCAAAGTGGCTATATCATCAGCATCTTCGTCATGCCCACTTAACAAGTCGTCCGCATCGTTCATGAACTGATCCTGTATCAAAGAGGAGTATCTTGGACCATTTTGTGACATGCTCGAAATACCGGTAAACCCTGTCACCTTGTTTTTCAAAGAGACGAGTGGTTTTTTTGCATAGAACCATAACGAGCTCAAACCATGGAATGACGAAACTCCAAACATCACAATTCTATTGACAATGACGTCGCTTAATGTTTCCTCCACCAAGTCATCATCATCATTCAATCTGATCTCCCCAAATCTCGAGAATCCTCCATTTCTCTTAATCCCGCGATCGTAAACAAACCATGTTGCAAACAGCATGACACAAGACGGTAAAACAATAACGAAAAACTTGGACATGAATCCCATGCTGTGCAACGCTTTGTACTCTTTTTCTTTGCCAGGACAAGCTTTTGGTGTAGAGGAACCTTTGTCTAGCTGTTTACCACCTTGACAGGTTGAAAGTGGAATTTTTCTGTATCCCGTTGGCATGAAAAACTCGACCAACTTTTCGTCCTTTGCACAAACTTCTAGTGGATCCAATGGCGATAGCCCTTCCACTAGTTTACATGTTCCGTCTTCACTTCTGTAAAAATTGTAGTCACACTCGAAATCGTCTCTTGTACAAGAACAGTTGGAGGTGATTCTGTTGGCCTCTTTCAACGGTGCCATACCAATATAGCAGTCGTCTCTGATCTTTTTCAAGTATTCAACTTCGTGCCCGAACAAACATTTGGAGTTTGGATGGCGCAATGGGAAATAGTCATAGTCGTCAGTCTTTGAGTCTGCAAACTCAAAATGACACTGTCTTTCAAACACCTCAGAAAAGTCCAAAGCTACCGTTCTTGGAACATTCGAGTTTGTATTCTGAACAAGCAAGAAAAACTTCATCGAAGCATCAACAGGATGTGTCACGATATCTAGAACAGTCACTGGAGTAGACGAAAACTTGAAGTTTTTCCATGTTTTCCCTGAGTCGATGGAGTAAACAATAGAATCGGTTTCTTTCCCTGCTTTCACCAAAACAATTATGGACCCCCTATCGCCGTACTCCCACTGGTAGGGCTCACTTAGTAGTTCCTTCCAGGTGACACCAGCATCCACAGTCATGAAAGTTCCACACTCGTTGAATGGCTTCAACTCATCTCCAACATTACCAACACCAATCATCATCCCCACCGCCGAACCTGAGGAAAATGTATCTCTGATGTCAGTTCTTTCAGTGAATCCGTGCAAGTTCAAAGAGCATTTTTTCACATCGTTCACATTGCAAGAGTATTTCTTGTTTTGCGAGTCTCTTTGGGGAGCATTCAAATAACGGAACTCAGCCCCGTCATTGAACGTGATTTGAGATCTTAGTTTTTTCTTGGAGTCTTTTCCGTCAACAAGTCTTTCAGCATTGGACACAATATTAGTGAAAATAATCCCTTCCAAACCGCTGACGTATTCAAAGTCGATAAACCCAGCTGAGTTTCTGTTGACAGCCCTTTCCAACGTCACAAAGCTAGTACCGTTGGAGTTGGATTTCATCAAAGCCCCAAACTCTTTTCCTTTTTCTTGGTTTGTTGTTAAATGGAAAAACAAAGCTCCATTAGAAGAGCCTAACGCTGTAAAAGCTTTTTGCTTCAACGACTCAAAAACTTTAGGCATTTTGGTTTCAGCAATTTCTTCCCCGTCTGTGGTCACATAAGCAACCAACTCGTTGTCCTTGGTGGCGACAGCAAAAAGAGTGTAGCCAGAATAAGATGCAAAACCAACCGCACTATCAAACAAAACTTTGTAATCGTCTCTAAAATAGTCTTTCGATGAAACAATGCTGCTCGTAAGCTCGCCTGGCTTTCTAACCTCGCATATAATCAGGTTTTCGTCAACAGATTTGGAGAACAGAGACCCAGAGTACTCACAGTGCAATGCGTTTTCTAGGAGCTTTTCAAAACTTGCACCGCCATCTGTTGTGTAATATGCAACTGCGTGGCAATTTGGGTCTCTTAAAGACTCGCAATCTTTCCCGCCATAGTAGATAAATTGATCAGAATCCTTTGCATGGAAATCCAATGGAAACCTTAATTGAATCGAGTCCGTTGGTATCGAATTGTACTGAGCAAACGTAAAAGCACTATCAGTCGTGACAAAAAGCGAGTTTTTAGCGCCTAACATGTAGGCTATGGAACGGTTGTACTTGTTGAAAACAACTTCCACAATGTCCTCCCCATCGGAATTGAACTTGTTCAAAGAGACACCTCCATCGGTTGAATAAAAAACAGAATGCGCAGACGTCTGGACAAGAAGCGAGTCGGATTTCAAAGAGCCAAAATATTGATAAGTAAGCGGTTTTCCATCAAGCTTGTCATTTTCGTACACAACAATCTTGCTGTCGCCATCACTGATACCTAATGCTCCACATGTATACTCTTCCACATCAACGTTCACGTTGGAGGGATTTTTGCAAACGTTATTGCTTTTCAATCTTCTTGTTGGCAATTTCAACTTGTCCTTTGGATTTTTGCAAGCTATATCGGTTTGTTTGGCTAGCAATGGGTAGTTCAACTCGCAAGCACCACTTGAGAACTCTCTCAAAAATCCAGGAGCACATTCGAAATCCTTTTCGGTACACTCGCACACAGATGATTCGTCTTTCAAATCCTCGAACAAAGTCTTGATGGAGCATTTGCTGAATTGCTTTCTTCTTTTAAAGCTGTGTTTGACACCATCAATACATTCGCCGTTGTTAAGTTCCCATATTTCCAAATCCTTATCTTGATCACATTGTGTGCCGTCGAAGACGTCAGAGAAATCCAAAATGAATCTGACGGATTTGGATTTGCTGAGATCGTATCTATCATCAAGGTTGTCATACTGCAACCCTTCAACCAGGAAGTGGAAACCCGAACCGTCCATCACTACAGCTTGAACGTTGATAGGAGCAAACGCATAGTCTAACTGATACTCTTGCCAAGAATGGCCTTGGTCCAAGGAATAGTAAATCTCAGAGTTTGGATCGCCATCACTTTCCGCATCATAAGGTATTGCTACCAAAATGTTCCCATAATCACCATACACTACGTTCGTAGAAAAATTAAAGCAAAAGTCAAAGGATAAACCACCGTCTCTTGTGATGAATGTTTGCATTTCTGTTTTGTTATTAAGCAAATAGGCGTCTCCCTTTGTAACCATCCCATTCATTGCAAAAATACCAGGAGTCGTTAAAGCTATTTCCCTTCCCCGCATATAGTATGGCATACCATAAGATTTGAAAGTGCACGATCCATCGCTTGACGGATCACATTCGGCATCCCAGCTGTTTGATAATTCATCCTTGACAGGGTTGATTTTCACGTTCGACCAAGAGTACCCATCATCAAAAGAAATCTTATCGCTAAAAACAGACGAGTTGAAAGAAACACGGTTCTCGCCATCTTCTTCAAACCTCACAACATCAATTTTGTTTGTGTTCAAGTAAAAAGTACCTTTCAATCCATGCACAAAATCTACTGAAGAAAATGCGCCATCAGTAGATTTGCCGCTGCCGTGAGCCACATGGTCCAAAGAGTAAAATGTCAAACCTGTGGAGTCACTAATAAAAGTTCTTTCCTTAGACATTTCGTAATAAGTGTCTTTGCTGTCAGACGATTCTGGCTTAACTTGAACATGCAGTATAACAATGTCGTCAACTACCTGAACGTAGTTGGATGACATCGATCCCTTTTTGAACTCGCCACGAACTTCTCCAGCAATAACAGCTTTTTTAAAGGTTTCAGCATTGTCGGTGGAAACATAGATATCGACGGATGACCAGGGGTTGAATGCATCTTTTGAGGCATATGCAAACACGTATTTGTCACTTACTTCAAAATACAAAACATTCACATCTTTTAAACTGTCAATGAGACTCCAATTTTTGCCAACATTTGAACTTTTGTACATTTGCCCAGTGACCTTTTGAATTCTTCCATCCGTCAATTTCTTTTCATCTTTTGTCATCTCTTCTCTGTTACTTGCAACACAAATAATGTCATTATCGTTTGCACTTGATTGTGAGGATGATTTTCCGAACTCGCACCCATTTTCAAAATCATATGATTGAATTGTAGATTTTGGAATTGGTGCCAAAACGGTCCAGGATTTCCCCAAATCCGTAGAAAGACATTCAAAAGAGGCATAGAAGTCAAGCTTGTAATCTGAAACAGAAACTGTAACCATCATATGTTTTTCATTTCCAGCCGAGCTTCTTACATGGTAGAAAAAAGTTGTCTTGTTTTTACGGTTTTGCATTTTTGTTGGTAAATACGACGAAATCTCTGATTCAATTAACGAGCGGAAATCCCATTTTTCCCAACTCTTACCAGCATCATTCGTAAAGTATAAGAAATATCCCTCCTCGCTGTTTGGATAAATGTATGCTCTGGAGTGTTTATAGACACTGTCTTGGGATAAGTAAGGGAAAGATTCATAGTCGTTTTTCTTATCTTTTCTTTCATCATATAAAGAGTCTAGCCCACTTGCAAGCTTCCAGTCAGCCCCGTAATTTTCTGAAAATTTAACTTTGGCATCTGCATCAACAAATAGCAAGTTGGATGTATCGTCAAATCTGATCAACTCTTGATAAACGTAAAACGAGTTTGGTGGGGGTGCGTGATCTGGCTTGGCGTCAATTGGATATAGTTTTGGTTTAAACGAATCGCTCGTGTCTGCAGAGGTTCCTGTGATGCACGAGAGTATGCAAATGCACATACTCCATGCATAAACACCTCCAAGTATCATTTTTGTTTTGGCTTGTTTGTTTTTTTGAAGGCTTATTTTGAGCAGTTGATTGCTTTTTGGTATATAATTGTGTGTTTAACTACAACCTTTCTTTAGAGGTTTGAAAGGCGTTAAGATCAATACTCACAATAAGCTTCTACTGATCGAAGTTTAAGTTATCAATGTGTTGTTACTATCGAGCACTTTGTTCAATTTGCCAATCTCCTTTTTTTTTTTTCAGAATGCTTTTTATAGAAAACTGAGCAAATTCAAACAAAGCCCGAGAAAAATAGGAGTGACCTTAAAAAAAAAAAACAGCCAATTTGTTTATCATGCATTTGATCAGAATGATTGACGCGCGTCTCACATTGGACACAACCACAAGAAAGCTTAATTAAAAGTCGACATTTCTTGGCATTACATAACTTGATTGATAAAAAAAGATGAATGCGTACATTACTTTATGCAACTCATGTACTCAACTGCTAAATAGAATGCCTGAGGAATACACACTTGGAAGAGCGCTGCACATGTCTGAAAAATCTACAATGAAATCGAGGTTACCAATATCTTGCTTTTGTGGTTTTTCTCCGCAAATATCAGCGAGATAAGCTGTGCCACTAAATAAAAAGCGTGCTTTCGATCCATCCGAAGGCAGCGCCATTACATTGGCAGGTTTGAATTGCAGATTGAGCTCGTATTTTTCCCATGATCTTCCCTGATCGAATGAATAATAGATTTCAGAGATAGGGGTTCCGCTTGCTTGCAGCATTTGTGGAAGAGCAACCATGACTTTATCTTGATTTGCTCTGATCACTTTGGTTGGAAATTCTAGTGACAGCTCAAACAACTCTCCGCCATCTCTTGTTATAAAGGTTCTTTGCTTAGTCTTGCTATTCAGTTCTGCACAGCTATCTTCAGAAACGATCGCATTTAACGTAAAAATCTGAGAGAGTGGTGAAAAACCGTTTTCCTCAAGTAACTTTGGTGTCAATGACTTCAAAGTGCCCTTGGTTGAACTTGCAATGGCCGTGCTTTTCGGAGAATCAATCTTTACATCACTCCATGATGCTCCATAATCGTGTGATATTTTCGTGTCTAAAATCTTGCATATTTGGTTATTTTCAGTGTGTTGTGAAAACAGCATGAAAGTTTTTTTGCAGCCTGGAATGTTGTATATTGTTCGCTGAACTCCAAGAGTGATGCATGGTTTTTCGTCTAGCAGTTGGTCTATCAAATAGTAGTTCATACCAGTCGAGTCGCTCAGGAATGTACACTGAGCTCGATGTAACTGAGGTGCTTCATTATGCTTGTTTGTCACTTCTATTGTAACCTGCTGATAGACAACAACAATAGAACCATATGTTTGGATACCACTAGGAAGTAGTTCGCTCAAGGTGTATGACTCAGGAATGCAAATGTCAAAGTCAATTTTTTGAAAGTTTTGTCCTCCATTGTTGGAAACATGGAGGCTGGATGAATCAGTCTCTGTATTATTCAATGGAGCTGTGATCGCAAATATGTACAAATCTGTGACTTTCAAATGGGCAACAAGCTCATCCTTCAGGTCCTCAACCACTTGCCATGTTTTTCCTAGGTTATGGCTTGCATGCAGCTTTCCAGCTTGTCCGCTAAATGACTGTAAGCCAAAACTTTTTTTTGTTATTCCAGCAGACTTTTCAAAAACCACAGACAGAATTAATGTCTCACTTTTGGTGTGATCGTTTCGGAAATTGTTGCCAAACTTACATGTTGTGGACACGTACATATTATCTGGCATTTTTGCAGCGTCTACTGGGTCAAGCAATTTCCAGGTCAAGCCGTGATCAGCGCTTAGGAATTGCAGAAAGAAATCAAGTGCAACATTTGTGTCTTGAACATGAATAGAAATCATAATAACGTCTTTGGTTTCTGGTAAACTCTTAATTTTATCAATCTCAATAACTTTAGAAAATCCCTCTTTATTTTTGAAATAGGAATAACGCTTTGAAATCTGTTTCTGGATAGAGCCCAAATTCCATTGAGTCCATGTTGCACCAGCATTGTCTGTGAAGTATAGGACTGAGTTTTGCAGTTTCTTTGAAAATAGATATGCCCTGCATGATCTATACGTGGTATCTCGCTGCAGCTGGATGGAGTGCAAGGAGAGCTGTTCCGACATTTCCTCTGGCCAACCTGGCAAACTGTCCCAAGTCAAGCCATGATTTGTGGAGAGCTTGATTGTGTGATCTCCGTCAAGAGCTAGAATGTTTGATGAATGCTCAAATGCGACGTATTTTCTACTGCAAGCTGCTTTGTCTGTTTTGCTTATAGAACCAGGTGTTGCATTTAGTATTTGAATTTTAGGACCAACGTTCTCGTCACCTCGCTCCTCGAGTTCCTTTGATTGTTGAGCTATTGTTTTTTGAGACGCATCTGAGTCAGTTTTCCTCTGCTCAAACTCTTCGATTGAATGATTTTCTGGTACAAATCCGCATTGTTCAATTTGCGAGCTCTGGGTGGGCCTATCAGCCCTTCTAAGATCTTCAGCTTTAAGTTCAGCGGATTTTGCGTTCAAAATGCAGTAACATATGTATATGATGGATAGCACTGCCTCAGTGCTCTGCAAACTCATTTTATTGCAATTCAGTTGCGTTTACATTAGCTAGTTTCTGTTTTTGATAAATATGCACTGACATATTTCAGTTTGTGTATTTTTAGTAGCAGTTGAAACAGTTGCAACCGGAAAAAGGTACAAATCTTGTGATATTCCAAGGATTTACGCGACGCGCTGTCTCGTGATCTTTATTCCGACCGAGCTGCAAATATACCAAGCAGATGATGGTAAATTATTGTTAAAAGCATGACTGCTTCACGCTACATTGAAAGAGTATTTAATTCGTGTATTTCACTGATCTTGATGCAGTATTCAATTAACTACAAGCAAAAATCCACTACATAATACCGTTTGTAGCAAGCTTTTTCAGATGAAAAAGTGGTGTACGTGCAAACCAAAAACTGGAACCCAGCGCCATTTTCCTTTAATGGGAGGACGTCCACAACCTCATCGTTTTCTTCTAACAGAAAGCAGTCCCACGAGTGACCTTGATCTAAAGAGAAATAAAGCTTGTTTTTAGCTTCCTGTTTGTTTGACTTCCTCTCGCTAGAGTATCCCAGTAATATATTGCCGTAATTCCCGATAGAAACATACAACGGAACTTCCAACGACAGATCAAATGATTTTCCTCCATTACGTGTAACAATAGTGCATTCTAAAAAAACTTGTTTGTCCATCTGTTTAGTTTCCCCAACTAAATACCCACTTAAAGTGAATATATCAAGCGGTTTGTTTTTTGCCAAGCTCAAATCCGAAGCCCCGGCTGTTTGGAACTCATATGATGTTAGATCTGCAAGCTTTTCTTTCCAGTGGCTCTTCATAGAAGTGTTTGTAAGGTTCAGGTTTATGGCAGACCACGACTTCCCATTGTTAAACGAGATTCTCGTTTTGTCAATGGTGAATGTGTGCATGTAGTTTCCCTGACTGACTGTTTTTGTTTGTGTAAGTTTTGTAGTTAGTAGCAGAGTGTTTGGCTGATTGTACAAAGTTTGCACTGAATATGTTTTATCTCTTTGAGTGCCGCATTCGGTGGGCAGAAAAAATTGCAATCCTGTCGAATCACTTATCCAAGTGTTGCCCGCTGTAGTGCTCAACAAGATTACATCATTTGTAGGCTCTGCATCATTTACGTATGGAATTTGGTCTGGAGAGGCATTGTTGTGAACATCTCCAAATTTTGGCTTTTGAAATGTTTTGCCACAGTCAGTAGAAATGTATATGCGTGTGCAAGTCCAAACATCAATATCGCTCTCCGCAACATACGCTATAACGTACTTCTCAGTAATGTCAATCACCAACACACTTTCATCTTTCAGGTCACTGTGTAAACACCATGTATTTCCCATATCCGTGCTGTGATAAAGTTTACCAGACTCAGTGCACGTTTGATCATCAATAAGGTCCTTTTCGGTTTGTTTTTCATTCTCCAATGGCTCTTCTTTTAGCAATAAACAAAACAGGTCACCAGTCACTAATCCAAAAAAGCACTTGGTCGAGTATATATGTTTTGCAAAAGGAATGTTTTCAGCAGGCAGAAGAGGCACCCAGCTCCTGCCAAAATTCAAACTCAAAAAGTCGATACTAAATGTATCGCACTCTTCATTGTTATTAAGTGAAACCGATGCTAGCAAGTGATTCTCATTAAGCGGAGAGCTTCTGATCCGTGGTAACCTAACGTATGACGAGCTACCTACATCAAAAAAAAATGGGAAATGCTCTCTCACTGCCGAGTACAAGTCAAACGACGTCCAGGAGCGCCCCGTGTCGTTGGTGCAGCATGCACGCAGGTTATGTGTTTCATGTTGCGGAAAAAAAAATGCTCTCTTATCAGTGTAAATGTCGTCCAGTTGGATGTACTTGTTCAAGAAATTGCTTGGATCTTTGACTTTTGGACATTCAAATTCAAAAGCAGTCTCCCAATGCACACCGTTGTCTTGAGAAATTACTACTCTATTTCTTTCTCCCGCGAAAAGCAAAGTTGTTGAATTTGTGAACACAACTAGGCTCGTATCTGTCGGGTCGGTGTTTTTTTCAAAGTCGCCTTCTGTGGTTTCAAGTGTATGCACATGAGGTATGGCTGCTTTGTTTAACATCTATTCTGGTTGGTGTGCTCAAATTGCTATTTTCCTTGGTGAGTTTGTTGCCAAATGGTCACGTCAACAACCTTGATTTGCTGCAAAGTACCTTTTTTTAACCGCGCAGAATTTAGATTCAAAAGACCGAAGATGACGAAAAAGAAAACCGCCGAACACATCATGATGACTATGCATTCTCGGTATACCGATGCTTTGGGGCAGATGAATGCAATCGCTATTTGAAAACGTTTATGGCACCGAATTAGTGTTGATTTTGCAGTGAATACTGAGCCAAAGCACAAGACACATATCCTCAACAGCAACCATATACTTTTCTTTTTGCCTTTCTGCTCCTGCTTTGAATCCTGGTTTATCCATTATCTTTCTAGTTAATGTCACTTTGCACATCAGGACTCATCTTTTTTCTGCTTCGCTGTTAATCCGGTCTCTACGGCATTTCACAGGAGTGACACTTTTTGAGGTTTACAAGAGATGTCAGGTTGAGCGGATGATTTGTTTAAAATTGATAAGTTTGTGAATTAATCGATGAAGGGAATGTTTCATGTCATCATGTTTCATCCAGAAGATAAGTTTTTTCCCTTTGCAGCTGTATATAAACCGGCAAGGCAGGATTATGAGCGATACATCTGTTCAAGTAGTGGAATTCCTTGGGAATAACAAGGAGAAAAATATACTGGACACAGACAAAAGTAAATAGAGCATACACATCACAACAAAATTTACCACACATGGCAAGAATTATTTTCAACATTTCCGGGGATTTTCAAATCAAATCTCTTATTGGGCAAGGTGCATATGGGGTTGTTTGTTCTGCTATGCACAAACCTTCTGGAGAGACCGTTGCAATTAAGAAGATCGAACCATTTGAGAAACCATTGTTTGCATTGAGAACACTAAGGGAAATCAAGATCTTGAAACACTTTGAGCACGAGAACATTATATCCATCTATAACATTCAAAAACCACTAAATTTTTCAGAATTTAACGAAGTGTACATCATCCAAGAATACATGCAAACAGACCTGCACAAAGTCATCTCCACTCAAGACTTGAGCGACGATCATGTCCAGTACTTTATCTATCAAATTTTAAGAGGTCTAAAAGCCATACATGGTTCAAACATCATTCACAGAGACTTGAAACCGTCGAATTTGCTAATCAACTCAAATTGTGATTTGAAGATATGTGATTTTGGATTGGCCAGATTTGACGAGGAAGATGAAGCAAACAATGGGAGTAACAACAACAGTATAATAGACAAGCTGTTGATGACAGAGTACGTGGCCACAAGATGGTATCGTGCTCCAGAAGTGATGCTGACTGCGTCCAAATACAGCAAAAGCATTGACATTTGGTCTTGTGGATGCATCTTAGCCGAGCTGCTATTGAAGAGACCTATTTTTCCTGGAAAAGACTACAAGAGCCAATTGATCCTTATCTTCCAATTTTTGGGGACCCCACAGGTGGACGAGCTAATGAAGTTGCCTAACAAAAGAGCAAGACAGTACATTTTACAAGACCTTCCTCAGTACTCCGCAGATATGTGTGGATTGAATCCAACCAACTTGGTCAAGATCTTTGGTACAAATTGCAATCCTTTGGCCATAGATTTGCTACTGAAAATGCTGAAATTTGATCCAACAAAGAGACTAACAGTGAACGAGTGTTTGATGCACCCATACCTGAGTAGCTACCACGACCCAAAAGATGAACCGAACGGTACAGTGATTTCCAAAGATATTTTCAAGTTTGACTACTACAAAGATCAATTGAGCACAAAGGACTTGAAAAAATTGTTATGGAACGAGATCTTTGATAGCTAAAAAAGCGAGGTGAAAATATGATTTATAGCTTTTTTTACATTTTTTTGATAAGCTTATATAATAAACCTTGTAGCACCTTATGTCAACCGGTGAAAAACGTGAAAGAAGAGCTCTTTCGGAGATATCGGCTTTTAGCTTGAACCGTCTGTCTACCTCGTTCCCGTTAGCCTTGGACGAGTCGCACCTAAGCGTTCAGAGTTTCAAACTCAAATGTTCAGCTCCACTAACCTCCAACATCCTTTGACTCTAAACAATCAAGCCAAGCAATGCACCTATTAGGATTTTCATTTTTGTGTCACTTGAAGCCAGTCTTTCTTATTTAATCGTGATGGCTCTCCTTTTGACCACGCGACACGGAAATTTAACAAAATTTTCCCGATATTCCCATTTTCCTCATTTCCCGATTTCCGGTTCAGCGTGTTTCTTTGTTTTGTTACCTTTGAGCGCTTTTTTTTCTCTGTGCCATCTGCCTTCCGTTCTTCCATCTTCTTTTTTCCCTTCCCCCCCTTTCCCCCTTTGTTCCGACATTTACCTGATTGGCTGAAATTTTACACTGTGTTGGTATTGGGAATTTGCCAATCAAAAACAGAATTGACTCCACATGGATTTTGCAACAATAATTAAGAAGAAAGAAGTCGTTAGCTTTCTTGATCTTGATTTGTATTTTTATATAAAATGAGCATGCTTTCCTTGATTTGTTGTTTTTGAGCTCAATGTGACTATCTGTTTTGCCAAGAAGGAATGTCTAAAAAAACCAAAGGAAAAGAAACCATCCTGTTTTTTTTTTTTTTTTTTCTAGTAAAACAATTTAAGTTATCTTAACCAAAATCACACTCAACCAAATAAAATATAAACAGCCACAGCAGACATGAGCAGCATATTGAAACAAAGAATCAGATACAAGCCATATTTGTCCAAAATTTGCAACAACCCAAAAGACTTAATCCCACTGTTCAAAAACGAAGACCGGTTAGGGTGGTCTGGGTTCACTGGGGTCGGGTCTCCAAAAATCGTTCCAGACGTGTTGGCACAGCACGTTGAAGATAACAACTTACAAGGGAAGTTGAGATTCAACTTGTTTGTTGGAGCGAGTGCCGGTGCAGAAGAGAGCAGATGGGCCACAAACAACATGATTATAAAGAGAGCTCCGCATCAAGTTGGGAAACCGATTGCCGCAAGAATTAACACGGGAGACATGCAATTCTTTGACAAGCATTTGTCTATGTTCCCACAGGACTTGACCTACGGTTTTTACTCTCCAAAGGACAAAGTCTTGAATCCAAGGGAAATCTTGGACTACACGATCATTGAAGCCACTGCCATTAAGGAAGACGGGTCTATTGTTCCTGGGCCTAGTGTTGGTGGGTCTCCAGAGTTCATTTCGTGTTCGAAAAATGTTATTATTGAATTGAACACTGCCATTCCAAGTTTTGAAGGTTTGCACGATATCGACATGCCCGAATTACCTCCATACAAAAAACCATACCTGTACACCCAAGTTGATCAGAAATCTGGTCTGACAGGGATTCCAGTGGATCCAAATAAAGTCATTGCTATTGTTGAAAGTAAAATAAAGGATAAAGTCCCACCAAATACTCCAAGTGATGAGAAATCGAAAAAAATTGCTGGTCATTTAGTGGATTTTTTCAAAAATGAAATCAAGTACGGAAGATTACCGGAAAATTTACATCCTTTGCAAAGTGGGATCGGGAACATTGCCAATGCGGTTATTGAAGGTTTGGTGGATGGAGATTTCAAGCATTTGAACGTGTGGACCGAGGTTTTGCAGGATTCTTTCTTGGAACTGTTTGAAAACGGATCTTTGGACTATGCAACTTCAACATCGATCAGATTGACCGAGAAAGGTTTTGAAAAGTTCTTTAACAACTGGGACGATTTCAGTCAAAAATTGTGTTTGAGATCTCAAGTTGTTTCCAACAATCCTGAAATCATCAGAAGATTGGGACTGATCGCAATGAACACACCTGTGGAGTTTGATATCTACGGGCACGCAAATTCAACAAACGTTGCTGGGTCCAAAATGTTGCATGGGATCGGTGGTTCTGCTGATTTCTTGAGAAACGCAAAATTGTCTATTATGCATGCACCAAGTGCAAGACCAACAAAAACAGATCCAACAGGGATTAGTACTGTTGTTCCATTTGCTTCCCATGTGGATCAAACAGAACACGATTTGGATATTTTGGTTACCGAACAGGGTTTAGCTGATTTAAGAGGATTGAGTCCAAGAGAAAGATCTAGAGAAATCATCAACCAATGTTCCCATCCAGATTACAAAGATATGCTATTGGATTACGTAGCCAAAGCAGAATTTGAATGTAACAAGACAAAAAGCATGCATGAGCCTCATTATTTGAAGAGTTGTTTCAAAGTCTACGAAAATTTAAGAGAAAAGGGTACAATGAAGGTGGATTCGTGGAATTGAGTATCACGAGTGTAGCCCGAGTGTACCATTACGAGCGTAGCATCAAGCCTCCTTCAAACTAGTTTATACTGACAAAAAGCATAAAGAGCTTTTTATGTGGACTCCGAATACACAAACTCAAACTGACGAATGAGCCCTATTTATTATTCAATCTTTTGAAACCCCATATTTATTAAGTTCGTGCATATATATAAGTGTATAATGATTTTTAAAATGAAAAATAATATTCCAACTCACAACCCTGATGAACTTTGTATAGAAAGTGAAGGACTCAAGGCATCTCACAAATGCAGAGCGAGTGTGAAAAGTTTGTGTTGCAAATGGAAACAATGTGGCCAAATTTAAAAATATCTGATGCTAAACCTTGTCTTCAATACTTTTGAACCTCTTTTTCAGCTTTTTTGATTGATAAATCTGCGAAAAAGCCTTTGTTTATTTTTGCATTGCCGCGGTATTGTTTTCTTGCACGCCAGTACACTGAACAAAAGCTAGATATACAGTATACAAAAGTAAACAAACTGCTTAAAGGCTAAATAGGCACTTTTTTGGGCATCATTGAAATAGCTTGTTTAATCAATTAGAATAAAAAGCTTTTTAAATTTCCATTTTATTTAAGTTGTTGAAACGCGTACAAAAATAATTGTGTTTTTACACGTTTGAAACCAAAAGTGATTCGATAAACATGGCTATTTTAAACAAATAATGGCTTAAAAAAACAACAGTGTAATGCAAACATAAACCCACTCAAATGCCCATATCGTGGTGCTACTTTTTTCAAATATCAAAGTTACGATGTCACAATCTTAACAATTATAGTTGTGCAAAATGGTTTACTTATTCCTCTCTCATAAACATACTAAAAACCATTATTTTCATCAAATTTGGTTCCTTGGCCCAGTTGGTTAAGGCATCGTGCTAATAACGCGGGGATCAGCAGTTCGATCCTGCTAGGAACCATATTTTTTTGCGCAAATCTATGACATATGTCACATGGTTTGAGCAATTGTCATTTTTTTTTTTTGCTTCTATTGTATGCGTTCGAATGGCCAAATCATTATGGGAGATCCAAGATCTTGAATTCAAGTGTGGTCAGACACCAACATAAATACAACTCACTGAATCACCAACCAACTATTACAAAAAAACTAACGATGGGATACCCAGACATTGCAGTATTTGATTTGGATTACACAATTTGGCCATGCTACTGTGATACACATATCAACCCACCATTCTCAGCAGTCAAGTCGTCCAATGGTGAGATTAGAACATTGGTGGACTCGCACGGTTTTGAAATTTCTCCCTTCAAAGATGTTTTCAGAATTTTACTGGACTTGAAAAAAAACCATGTCAAACTGCTGAGTGCCTCTAGAACATGGGCACCTGATATTGCTATCTCCATGCTGAAGAAATTTGTTGTTCTTGATCCTGAAACGAACGAAAAGCATACGATGTTTGAGTTATTTGACGATTGCCAATGGGGTGAAATGTCTAAAGTAAACCATATCAGAAACGGGCTGAAAGAGATCTACCCATCAAAGTCCCAAAAATTACAAGACTACTCTATTGTGCTGTATGACGACGAAAGCAGAAATAAAGATGTGGAAAAATATGGAGTGAAATTTATGTACTTGAGAGATCCAGAAAAGGGGGTCACCTGGGACATATATCAAAAAAGTTTGAAATAAATTAATGTTAAAATACAAAAAATTATTGTGTGGATGTCAACAGAAGCCACTGATACATAGACTATAAAATAGATTTTGAGATTGTTGTTGAAAATTTTTGACACTTTGTTCGAGCAAAACTCGCCAGCCTGTTGTTTTGAGACTTTATAATTTCAAAGAAGCGATTGTTTGTCACACTCGCAGGGCCCTGTGAGGACAGACCAGAGGCAATCTTTTTCAATTAAATATGCAGAACTAAATGAACCCTAACAAATCAAATGATTACAGTAAACCAGCTTAAAGTTACGCAAGTCAAAAGTGTGTAAAAGTTTAACACTCTATGAATATAAAAGTAGTCACGGATTTAAAGAAATAACCTAATGTGTGCTAGACATTTTGTAGCCTGGCACTTCTCTAATACTCTGCGCAGATCTAGGGGTCACACGTGTAAACAAAACACTACACAAAAAAGTCTTTGTTTTGAGCATTAGTGTGTACATCAAGCTTGTGAGTTTGAATTCTATCTTCAACAGCACACCTTGCATAAAACCATAACAATCAGCGTCACCATGTGGCAAATCTGAAATTTCATCAAGACTTATAGTTCCCAAACGTTTTGAATCTCTTTTGATCAAATTGACCAACTTGCCGGGTTTTTGACGTTAGGGATATGCTTAAATCAAAAACAAAACATTTGCTATGTTTCTTTTAAATTTGCATAAAAAAATCAAAAAATTCATGGCAAAACTTTATACTGAAGTTGTCACCCCCAATTGGTCCAATTGTCGAGCATGTTTAGTGTAAAAAAACGTTTCATAAACACAAGCATTTCAAGGTGAAATATGACAAAACTTTTGAGGATATTTTTTTTTTTTTTTTTGAAAATAGGATATTTGAAGCACGATGAGGAGAGTCTCAAGGCGCTTCTTCTACACTAACAAAACAAGTCGGTAACACTTTGACAAACTTGTGGAACATTGTTTTGCTATTACGAACCAGGTGGAGAAAAAAGAATAAATTCTATTTTGATCAGACGTGAAGCGGTGCTTGGTGTAGTGGTATACTCATTCTCCATCACTCAAGCCGTAGTGTCTAGTGCAAGCACGTACTTCGCATTCACTGTAAAACTCAGTCAGCCGACGCTCGCTTCGCTTATATTGGGCTTTTCTTGTGAATGTTGATCATTTAATCGTAATAAACAGGATATTAAGTCGTATAAAAATTATGTATAACTAAAATATATATATATATATGAGAGTATTATTGCAACTCCTAAAAATCATCAATACTCGTAAAAGAATAAAATCAATCACTTGCTAGCGCGCTTGTGGTTGATTAATCCAAATCATCAACTTCTTCAACAGTTGGACCTTCTGGTTCAGCACCTGGAGCACCGGCACCTGGAGCAGCACCTGGAGCAGCACCTGGAGCACCACCAGCAGCGTATAGTTTAGACATGATTGGGTTGGAAACTTCTTGCAATTCTTTTTGTTTGTCAGTGAATTCTTCTTCAGTGGCAGTGGTGTTAGCATCCAACCATTCAATGACTTCAGAGCATTTCTTTTCCAAAGTTTCTTTGTCAGCAGCTTCCAATTTGTCACCGGCTTCAGACAAGGTGTTTTTCAAAGAGTAAGCCATAGATTCCAATTGGTTTTTAGCGGCAATTCTCTTGGATTCCTTTTCATCATCGTCTTTGAATTTTTCAGCTTCGTTGACCATTCTGTCAATATCTTCTTGAGACAATCTACCTTTGTCGTTGGTGATAGTGATTTTTTCGGATTTACCAGTACCTTTTTCAACGGCAGAAACGTTCAAGATACCATTAGCATCAATATCAAAAGTAACTTCGATTTGAGGAACACCTCTAGCGGCTGGTGGAATACCAGACAAGTCGAATTTACCCAACAAGTTGTTGTCTTTTGTTCTGGCTCTTTCACCTTCAAAGACTTGGATCAGAACACCTGGTTGGTTGTCAACAGCAGTGGAGAAAGTTTCAGATTTTTTGGTTGGGATAGTAGAGTTTCTTGGAATCAATTTGGTGAAAGCACCACCCAAAGTTTCAATACCCAAAGACAATGGAGTAACATCCAACAACAATAGATCTTGAGTTTTAGAAGAGGTGTCACCAGTCAAAATGGCAGCTTGGACAGCAGCACCGTAAGCAACAGCTTCATCTGGGTTGATGGATCTGTTTGGTTCTTTACCGTTGAAGAAATCAGAAACCAATTTTTGGACTTTTGGAATTCTGGTAGAACCACCAACCAAAACAATTTCGTGGACAGCAGATTTGTCGATTTTAGAGTCTCTCAAAACTTTTTCAACTGGGTCCAAAGTGGATCTGAACAAGTCAGCACACAATTCTTCGAATCTAGCTCTGGTGATAGAAGTGTAGAAATCAACACCTTCGTACAAAGAGTCAATTTCAATAGAAGTTTGAGCAGAAGAAGACAAAGTTCTCTTGGCTCTTTCACAAGCAGTTCTCAATCTTCTCAGAGATCTTTGGTTAGTAGACAAATCTTTCTTGTTTTTTCTTTTAAATTCTTGGATAAAGTGGTTAACCAATCTGTTATCGAAATCTTCACCACCCAAGTGAGTGTCACCAGCAGTAGCTTTAACTTCGAAAATACCATCTTCAATGGTCAATAGAGAAACATCAAAAGTACCACCACCCAAATCGAAAATCAAAACATTGTGTTCACCAGCACCAGAATCTTTTTTGTCCAAACCATAAGCAATAGCAGCGGCAGTAGGTTCGTTAATGATTCTCAAAACGTTCAAACCAGCAATGGTACCGGCATCTTTAGTAGCTTGTCTTTGGGAATCGTTGAAATAAGCTGGAACAGTAACAACGGCATCGTTGATTTTAGTACCCAAGTAAGCTTCAGCAGTTTCTTTCATTTTACCCAAAATCATAGAAGAGATTTCTTCTGGAGTGAAAGATTTGGTTTCACCTTTGTATTCAACTTGAATCTTTGGTTTACCGCTGACATCAACGATTTTGAATGGGAAATGTTTCATATCGGTTTGAACTTCTTCATCAGAAAAGTTTCTACCAATCAATCTTTTAGCATCAAAAACAGTGTTGCTTGGGTTCATAGCAGCTTGATTTTTAGCAGCATCACCAATCAATCTTTCGCTATCAGTGAAAGCAACGTAAGATGGAGTGGTTCTGTTACCTTGATCATTTGCAATGATTTCAACTCTGTCATTTGCAAAGTGAGCAACACAGGAGTAGGTTGTACCTAAATCAATACCAACAGCAGGAGCCATATTTAAATGTAGTTCTTGTTTTTTTTTTTTTTTTAAAATTAGTCTAATAAATTAGAACTGTTCTGGTTTTATTACTTTTCTTTTTAGTATAATACATAGAATTGACCAAATAAATTGATCAATTGAGTCAGTACCATAATTCATTCATCATGCTAGTTTATATATGAATTAATTTTTCAAATTCTCATGTTTAAACAATTGAACAATTCCACTAATATAAGAGTATTAACCATGCGAAGTACAGTAATGGAACATTAAAGAATGGAGAAAAAAAAAAAAAAAGGTTCGAATAAATTCTTTGATATTCTGTCTCTCTGTATAGTGTCTGTCTGTTTAGTAGCGTAGAGGTCAACGTATCATAAGTATGCGTCGTCGTTGTCGTCGTTCTTCTTTTTTTTTCCAGAGGATTCTAGCAACTACTATTGAGCAGATACTACTACTACTACTACTGCACAGTTAGGTGTCATATTTAGTACAAAAGTTTATGTGTGCGTCTGACGTTTTTTCTCGACGTTTCTTTGACGTTTTTCTTTGACGTTTTGTGGATGTCTGTCTATATTATTTAGGCTTACGGCTGCTAGTACTACTACTGATACTAACTATTAAAGTAGTACTACACCGAATGTTCTAGAATGTTCTATGAGTATAGTATGGGACCGAGAAACAGAGGGGCAGAGAGAAAGATTGGGGTTAAGTGTGGTGGAAATTAGAACAAAGAGTCCGAGATCACAAAGAACGAGGTGTCTATACCGAGGAGACCAGAGTGGGCGTATATGCCGAGATTAGAGACTATATACAGAGGTGTTTCAGTAGATTGGTGTCACGTGGCTGATTATTACACATTGTTTAACGTAACGCTTTATGTCGTACATCTCTTAGCCAGTTGTCCTGCAAGTGTAGGAGCTAATTAGGCAAGTGGAGAGACTGCTACTAGACGATAGGTCTTTAGATATCAAGGAATATACCAAATTGTCAATATATACACACATCAACCACTTTTTTTTTAATGTAAAAGTCATAACAAAAACAAGTACACTTATCTCTGTTTACGTTCATCACTAGGTCTAGATGAACCAGATGCTGAGGAAGACGACGCTGAAGAGGCCTGAGGTGGCGGGCCGGCAAGGTAGTTTGTCAAATTGACTGAGTTCAATCTCTTGCACTGCATTTTCACAGCGATATAGTAGTTTTTGACCTGGTACACCATCGTGTTTCCCGGATTGTTGTGCTGTACACGAGCCAACAGGTTTTCAAACTGGAATGATAAATGAGCAAATGCGTTGCTCAAAATTTTCGACGATTCTAGTCTTAATTTGATGAAGAGGGTGTATCCTGCAAACTGCACCAATTTCATCAAAGTCCATTTCCAAAACATCAAATTTTTCAAAATCAACAGCAATAAACAGTATACCTCAAAATTCGCACTCATTGACATGCTTAAATCTTGATATTTTTGCAAAAAAACATTAATGTATGGTGTGAATTTGTTCAAATTTGGGAAATGTTGTGGGATCAAAACATTTTTGGTGTATGTCAATGCATGAAACATTGAGAAAATAGCATATGGGAAAACACTCAATGTGGTTAATGGAGTTATTAACCAAATAAGGGCCATGGTGAAATATGGGAAATTGACATCTCTAATAACAACACGAGCTTTATTTAAACGAGTTGTATTAGTATTATTAGTATTGGTTGGTTTTTCTTGAGTAGGTTTGATCAATTGTTTGAAATATTGTTGGTATAGTTGGATACCAAAAGACAAGATAACACCAGTGTAAAGAAATGTATAACTTGAATTAGAACTGAATCCACTTAATACGAAAAAAATGGTACCAATTAATGTGAAACAATGTCCAATAAACCAGATAAGTTGTAGATTCATGATGAGTAAGAAGGTGTGTGTGTGTGTGTGTGTGTGTGTGTGTGGACTTTTTTAGGATTGTGCTTATTTTGGCCCATTTTCGAATGAATGTACTCCCTTACACACTAGACACAAGAATACCCTGTTCTTTCCATTTGTTATCAAAGTTCTCCGTACAAGACAGTCGATATAATTCTTGAAAAATATAGATACTCACCGGGTAACGACCTTGCTTTCTTACGCAAAGACTTCCCGCAATAGTGCTACGTTATAAAGACAAATCTTTTAGATCATACACAAATACACAACTTCACTTCTTAGCCTTTTTCAAACCCGGTTCTTCATCTCCCACAGGCAGAGATCTCTTCTTGCCCTTCTTCACAATCATGCTGGTCAAGTCATTAACTTTTTGTTCAGTGCCCACGTTTACGGTGCCCGAGGCAGCTCCACCAAGCAAAGCCTTCATCGCTTGCAACTGTTTCACTTCCATGTTTTCGTTTTCAATATTGTTCATTTTGATCTCTTCCAATTTCTCTTTCAAATCTTTGACCAACTCGCTGTCGTCTGGTTCACCCTTGCCCTCTTTGATTCTTGTTTCCAATAAAGTGATGACTTTTTTCATGTATTTTTCACATTCTTTGTATTCCAACGGATTGTTTTCCAATGCCATCCCAAGCTTGTAATTAGCTTCGATGATTAGCCTATGAGTTGGATCAGTTTCCTGGTAAACGTCTTCTCTGTATTGCAAACACTTTACAAAATCCTCTTTACTCTGTTTGAAATTCTCCATTTCTAAGGAAACAAGACCAAGAACATCGTAATTTTCTGAAAGCTGCAATTTAAGGTCTTTGACCAGTTTTTCCTCTTTATCGGCTTCTGCTTGTTGCAATTGTTCCTCATACATTGCTCTGGAGATCTCCAACACGCTCCATGCATTTTCAAAATCGTTGCCGTCGTTGTCGTCTTCTTGTTCTTGGTCTTCTTGTTCTTGGTCTTTTTGAGCTTGTTCTTTGTCTTCCTCCTCCTCTTCTTCCTCCTCTTCTTCTTCCTCCTCCTCTTCTACCTCCTCACCAAACTGATACAAAGCGCTTTTCTTGTCCTTCTCCGTCTTTTCCACGCCGTCTTTTCCCTCCTCCTCTTTGTCTTCCTCATCGTCATCTTCTTCACCCGTGGCACCGGCCCCGCCAAACACATCACTGGACTCAACGGCCAAGTGGTATAGACTTCTTCCGTATAGGAACAAGTAGTACGGGTTGTTGTCGTTGTTTGTGGCATAGTACAATTCGTTCAATTCGCTGAAAACATTGCAACTTTCTTCAAACTGATCGTTTTTGTAATATTTTGTAGCCTCAACCAAAAGTTGATTCATCTCCTTTTCCGTTTTGCTCATTTTTGATCCTTTTGATGCTTCTGATAAGTTTGATGCTTGCTTAGTAAACAATTACACAGAGAAGTAATTTTTAACCGGTTTTTGGTTGGTTTGTTGCTGACTGGTTTTAGTTTAAAAAAAACGGTATACTCATATTCAAAATATGTCAAAAAGATTGAAAGCGTTCACTTTTTGTACTGTGAGAACGCGTTAAATATCGTGTTTGCGTGTTTTCTTTCTTTTTGCTAAAAACACGTGTTAGCAGACGGGTAGGGTTTTTGGATTACGCCTTTAAGAAACAGGTCTTTGCCTGAGGTGATGAAGGCCAGTTAATTAAAAAGTCGATGCTGCTGTGCAAGGTAATGGAGGGTTTACACCAATAAAAAAGGCACATCAAGATCAAAAATTTCATTTATCATGTGTATCTTTTTGCTGACCTCTTAGGTTTGCACAACAAAAATAACATTGTCCCAAGGGATAAAAGACATACCTGAATATATAATTCCTAAATTTTGCTTGAGAAGCACTTTAGTTTTTCAAAAAAAAGTCCTTATGGCAATTTTTTTTTTTTTGGAGCAAGCAAACCAAACTTTACAGGTCAACACTTTGAAACTAGACTCTCCAGTAACATTGCAACCGATCATCTCAAATGGTTTTCACAATACAACTATACTTCCGGACGCACTTTCCCCGCAAAACCAGGAAACTTGAGGAGGGACCAAAGACGATTGAACGTAAACGTAAGAGCAGCCCCACGTACGAGCACCGTCAAGATTTGGACAGCTTGTGCATGAAATTATATGACAGCTGGTACCTCCCACGAAGTTTCCGCATCAGATGCTATTCCTGACCGTGCAGTCTTTGAAACTGTTCAATTGACATTTCCAGGCACGTACAACAAACACGAAAAAAACTTTGCAGTATATTGAGAAGCTCTAGTACGGTCAAGAAATGAAAATGGTTGCGGATTTTCATAAGGAAGATCCGTATTTAAAGGGGCCAGATTACGGGGAGGAACAGCAGATCAGTGGGGAGCCGGTAAAGTTAACAATCTCGATGTGGGAATGGAGGTATCTTTTCCTTTCGTTATTGGTGCAGTATTATGAAGATTCAAAGAAGAAAATAAACGGCATTAACAATGCTATTGACAACTTTTTTGAGCGAGGATTACAATGTTGACGAGTATTTTATACAAGGCTCGATTAATTACCCAGGGCAGGACTTTCGATATCTCTGTGCATGAAGCAAGTCGTGTGAGATCATTGGAAAAAGAGCAAAACTTTAAATAGCATAACACTAAAATTGGAACAACTAGCACCAAAACTGTCTCAGTTATCATGGGGTTTAATTGATAGCATTATATAACGAGTTGTCCACGTTTCATTTAGCGTCAGTACCTAAAATCTTAGGTCCATTGACGCTTTCTAACGCACGACTTGTCAGAGCGCAATAAGAGGCCTGTGTATAGTCACATGACCATATGTGTTTTTTTTTTTTTTTTTTTTTTCCATTTTTGATTGCCTGTTTAGGAATAATAAATATGCTTTTTTCCTCTTGAGTTGACGAGAGATTCCCGCACAACGTCTTTTCATACACGATACATTGTGTTCAACTTTTACCTTTTTAGAATTTTTGTGTTTTGTTGTTGATCAGAATTAGAGCTTTTTATTGCAAGACATCTTTGAGGATGAATAAATTGGAATTAAAGTTCTCAATTGTTTATTGAGCTTTGAGTAGCAGTTGATCAAAGCACAACAGAAAGAACTAGAAACTATCAAGCACAACCCATCAAGGCGAATATAAAATGTCTGCAGTTGCTGATCCACCAAAAACTGTTATTAAACAAGAAACCACAGAAACGATCACTGTGAAACAAGAACCTGGTCTAGAACACGAATCAGGGATTCCAGCAGCACAACCGTCCTCCACGAGTTCTCCAGAAGCTACTACACAAGTGAATGAGTCTTCAAACACATTATTGCCAGATTATGGACAAAAAATTCCTGAACAGCCAGAGATCAAGATCATCAAGAAAAAAATTAATGGATACGTTGGGTTTGCCAACTTGCCTAAACAGTGGCATAGAAGGTCGATTAAGAATGGGTTTCAATTGAACTTGATGTGTGTTGGTAAACAAGGTTTGGGGAAATCCACTTTGATCAACACTCTTTTCAACAATAGTTTGATTTCTGTGACCAATGGTGCCAGTGGTGATGTTGAACTGGAATTAGCACAAAAATTGGAAAATATAGCTTTGAACGATAGTTTGAACAGTGGTGACCATAGCCAGCAGCAAGGCCAATCACAACAAGGAACAAATCATGTTCGTATTGAGTCTGTGACTGCCAATTTGGAAGAAAGTGGAGTTACTTTGAAATTGTGTGTTATTGATACACCAGGGTTTGGCTCTTCAATCAACAATACTGATTCGTGGAAACCTATTTTGCAAGAAATCGAAAACAGATATGATGAGTATTTGGACTCTGAAAACAAAATATCAAGAAACATCAACAAGTTGGACGACCCAAGAGTTCATGCTGTTTTATATTTCATTGAACCAACTGGGCATTCTTTGAAACCTTTAGATCTTGAGTTTTGCTCAAAAATCTCTTCTAAATGTAATTTGATTCCGGTGATTGCCAAGTCAGACACAATGTCTTATGATGAGGTGAGTTTGTTCAAGAAAACCATTTTGAAACAATTTGCAGATGAACAAATAGACATTTTCCAGCCTGAACTCCACAGCACTGATGATGACGAAACAATCATGTACACCAAGCAATTGATTAGTAAATTCCCATTTGCCGTGATGGGTTCCACTGATTTGATTGAATTTGCCGGTGGTGCAGGAAACAACCAACACGCAGCCAAAATAAGAGGAAGACAGTATCCATGGGGTTTTTTGGAAGTTGATAATCCAGAACACAATGATTTTGTTTTCTTGAAAGACTTGATCATTAAACAACACATGGAAGATTTGAAAGAGAAAACCGATAGTGTGCTGTATGAAAAATATAGAAGTGAGAAATTGTACAAAGTTGGGATAAAGCAAGACAACTCGGTTTTCAAAGAATACGATCCTCAAGCAAGACAAAAAGAAGAGAAAAAATTACATGAAGCAAAATTGAACAAGTTAGAAGCTGAAATGAAACAAGTGTTCCAGCAAAAAGTCTCTGAAAAGGAGAAAAAATTACAAAAATCCGAAGCTGAGTTGTTTGCCAGACACAAGGAGATGAAAGAAAAATTGATGAAGCAGATGAAAGCGTTGGAAGACAAAAAATACCATTTGGAAATGACTTTGCAGTCTGCCCAGTCTTCGTCCGCCAATGGAACGGGCAACGGTGGTTCTGTCTCGCAAAGCACACCTTCGAAAAAGAAAGGTTTTTTACGTTGAAGCTGGGAGTTTCTACTTTAGTTTAACTTTTTGCTGTATAGTTTATGTAATTTAGTAAAGTTTTGAAATTTTTTTTTTTTTTTGAAGGGAGCGGCGAGTTTTGCAACGTTTCTCTTAAACGTGGTTTTTGTCGGTCGCGTATTGCATGGTGCAATGCAAAAATCTTACAAATTGCCAAGGTACGTGTTTTCTACGCTTGAGTCTCAGGATCATTTCAGCGTAAAACGCGCAAGAGATAAGGAAAAACGGGGAATGCGCGAATTGCGCTGTATCATCTCATCACATTAACCCTTTATATATAAGAGGGAGTTTTTGATGAACAAATGCTCATGCGTTGACCACTCTATGTGCTTTCCTTATTGAATTAAAAAAAGATCAAAAGCCCATAGAGGAAAAAAAAAAGCAATCATGAACGATCTCTTAGTGCACGTATCAAACATTCACTGCGAGACGTGTGTTTCTGCTATTAGTAAAACGTTGCAGGATGTGTTTCATAACAGTATTGAGTTTTCCATTGATTTGGCATTGGGTACAATAAGAGTTTTTGCCAGTTCTTTTGATGCTTTTGACCAAGATTTCATTGCCAGTTTGGTTTTCGAGTTGAAGAAAATTGGGTTCTCCGTTGATGATATTGATGCGGTTCCCTCATTGCAAGCAGCCTCTCAAGAACAGAGACCAGAGCAGCCATCAAACCCGTTTGTGAATAAGCAAGACAAAGAAGCAAACTGGAAAGACTGGGTGTTTTTGCCATCGAGAGTGCACGAAACAGAAGGGGAAGAAAGCTCCAGTGGAGATCTTTCCTCTATGCGTTCAGAAAACTTTGACGCTAAACATAACAGCATTTGCGAAGTCTGCCATCAAGATTCAAAGGATTCTGCATCAGCTATACACGTTACACACTCCGTTGACCTCGAAAGCAAGAACGGTGGAGGCTCTGCAAAAAAATACAAGTTGTCTGCAGCGATAGATGGGATCACCTGTGCTGCATGCGCATCAACCATTCAAGGAATCACCGAGCCTCTTTGGTTTATCGATGAGGTTTACATTGACGTTGTGTTGAAAACGGGCAAGTTTATTTTGAACAATGCTGATCCCTCGTGCGTTGCCGAGTTGAAAGAGGCAGTTGAGGATGCAGGGTACGATTTCCATATTATTGAGGACATTGAGGATATATCACTTGGGAACTCTGAATCTCGGGAGAAGTCTAATGACAAAGAAGGAAAAGAGTACACGCATCACCGGATCACGGCTATGATCGATGGGATCACTTGTGCTGCGTGTGTGTCCACTATCAATGGTGTGATTGAGCAGTTGAGTTTTGTTGAGGACCGGTCGATAAGTGCTGTTTCGAAAGTCGGGGTCTTTATTGTAAAAGATGATTTGCAAGAGAGCTATACACACAAAGTTGATATTTTGAAAGAAACGATTGAAGATGCTGGGTACGATTTCCACATTTTAGAAGATGAACTTTTGGATTTGCACATGAAAAACAATCACAAACAGAGAACAGTGGAGTTGTTGATAGAAGGGATCCACTGCGATCAGTGTCCACACCGTGTTGTTGAACAGTTGCAAAAATACGGTACGTGTGGGGAATTTCACCGCTTAAAAACTAGTTCAAGTTCAGGAACAATCAAAATCACGTATTTACCACAGGTGTCCAAGGGCATCACCATCCGTTCCATAATCTCGTCTTTAGAACAGTTGCAGTTACGTGTGCAAATTCAAGAGCACGAGACAATGAGTGAACACTTACAGAAGATGGCGCGTGTCGAGTTGCGCAACATTGTTATGAGGTTGGTGTTCACGTGTGTGTTTGTTGTTCCGACTTTTATCTTTGGTGTTGTGGTCATGTCTTTGCTTCCGAAAGGTAACTCTTTCAACCAGGTCATGTCGCACAGAGTTGTTGGGAACACTGATCGCACTGCGTGGGTTCTTTTTGGGATCAGCACGCCTGTTTATTTTGTTGCAGACTGGCCGTTCCACACCAAGGCTCTGAAAGAGTTGTTTGTTTTGTGGAAGATCAAGGGCCAGTGGGTGCGGAAAATTTTCAAGTTCGGTTCGATGAACTTGTTGATCAGTTTGGGGACCTCTGTTGCGTATTTTGCCTCGATACTATTGTTGATCATATCCGCGTGCTCTGTTGAATCAATGCAAATGACCAAAACATACTTTGACTCTGTGGTGTTCTTAACTTTTTTCATCTTGATTGGGAAATTCTTGGAGAGTATTAGCAAATCCAAAACGTCATCTTTTTTGAACGATTTGAGTGCAATGAAGCCAACCACTGCAATCTTGCACTCTGCAAGCTCTGCAGAAAACAACAAATCAAACGCGAACGTGCCAATACAGTACTTGGAATGTGGCGACCGTATTTTGATCAAACCTGGTGAGTCACCACCTTTAGACTGCATTTTGAGTCAAGGCGGTCCTACACAATTTGATGAGAGTTGTTTGACAGGGGAAAGTGTTCCACAAGCGAAAACTTTGGGGGACAATTTGTACAGTGGTACGGTCAATGTCGGCGGACACGGTGTTGTTGCCCAAGTGGTGACACTGGACGGAGACTCACTTTTGGACTCAATTGTTTCCAGCATTCGTGATGGTCAATTGCAAAAACGGGCTCCCATTGAGATCATTGCCGATAAAGTCACTTCATTTTTTGTTCCGTGCATTGTCCTTTTAGCACTGATAACGTGGATTGTGTGGATCGTATTGGGGTATTGTGGTGCGTTGCCCAGAGCGTATTTGCACACCAGTGGAGCCACTAACGGTGGATGGGCCATTTGGAGCATGGAATTTGCCATATCTGTGTTTGTTATCAGTTGTCCGTGTGCATTGGGTCTTTCGGTCCCGTTGGCGTTGTTTGTTGGTACAGGGATGGTGGCTAAACACGGGATTTTGGCCAAGGGTGGTGGACTTGCATTTCAAAAGGGTTCCAAAGTGAATGTTGTGTGTTTTGACAAGACCGGGACGTTGACATTGGGAGGTGAGCCTAAAATTACGAATTATTGTGTGTCCACTGGTCTTGGAGCCCCTGGTAGTTTTGAGTTCAACAATGTTTTCAAAGAGATTTATGCAATGGAGAAAGTGTCCAACCACCCTTTGAGCAAGTCTTTGGTTTCGTTTATTGAAAAAGAGTTTTCCTCCAGTGTTGAGAGTGGTGATGGTGATGGTACTGGAGAAGTGGATGTCTGTGAGATCCCCGGGAGAGGCCTACAGAGTGATAATTTAGTGATTGGTAATGAGAAATTCATGTTGGAAAACAAGTGTCCTGTGAATTCAGTCCATTTAGCCCACTTATCCACATGGAAATCCGAGGGAAAGAGTATTATACTAGTTGGAAAACGTAACGGCAGAGATGACAATAAACATGCACTTGTTGCTGCTTTTGCTGCAAGAGACCCCGTGAGACCTGAAGCCAAAAAAGTTGTAGCTTTGTTGCAGCAACGTGGAATCCAGTGCTGGGTCATTTCCGGGGACAACGAAACCACGACGAGAGCCATTGCAAAGGAAGTGGGGATTGCGAATGTCATTGCCGAGGTGCTTCCACAGGGCAAAGCCGAGAAAGTGAAATGGATCCAGGAAAACGTTAAAGTGGAGAATAGTGGGGGTGGAATTTTGAGTAGATTGCAAAAAATACTGGGCAAAATGTGGTTTGGGATTTTTAAGAATAATAGCGCATATGGGGGTTGGGGTGCGAGTCGTGGTGGCAGTATAGTATGCATGGTAGGAGACGGAATCAACGATGCTCCTGCGTTGAGCACAGCAGACATTGGAGTAGCCATAGCAACAAAGACCCAAGCCAGTGATTTGGCTTTATCTTCCTGTGATTTTGCCCTTTTGAACCCAAAAGAAACCCTTTTGTCGCTTTTAATTTTATTTGATCTGTGCAACAAGATTTTTTACAGAGTCTATTTCAATTTCGCATATGCCATCATATACAACACTTTGGGTGTCCCCATTGCCGCTGGTGTTTTGTTTCCCTTACCATCTCATTATAGACTTTCACCTACATGGTCTTCTCTTATCATGGCGGTAAGTTCAGTGAGTGTTGTTTTGAGTAGTTTGATGTTGAAGTTTTACAAACCGGAGATAAATGGAGAAAAATCGCACTGGTGGGGGCGTGACAAGAAGAAAAGGAAGAACAATACCAGTAAAAATATGGAAATGGATGCACAAGTTTCCAAGACCAAGGCGGCTATTCAGGAACATTTCATCTAGACTAAATGTAGCTACTGTGTGTACTGTATATATACATGTAAGTTTCACTTTCGGAGATTGAACCCCTTTAATTTTTTTTTTTTTTTTGAGTGTTACCCTACTGCTTTTGCGCTTGTTAAACTCAAATCTTGGAGTTTCCTTTAGGCGACATTTTTATTTAGTGCAAAATAAAACATGTACCTAGGTATAAATTGGGGAGGCGGGGTTTAGATTCCGTTGCCGTGAAAAAAAAAAAAAAAAGGGCAAGTCAACCCACACACCACATGTATATTAACGCTTATAGGTTTTTTTATCCCCCTTTAACTGTCATTATTTTGAGTGACAGCTCTGTCTGCACATATATACAAGTACTAAAATTTTTACACCCACACCATACATTACTATCTTTTTATGGTCATTCAAAAAAAAGAATCATTTGGAAAAAAAAACAATTCAGTCATTCAAAAAAAAAAAAATTTAAAGAAAAATAAAAAAAAATAAAAAAAAAAGAAGAGATGCGCTTTGAGTGTATGTGTATAGTTTAGGATATTAAGTTCCGACTGCTTTGTAAAATGAATGATCTACACATTTTCTATGACAATGTGAATAAACGAATGACTAAATCTCAGAGGTTGTACCTGCCCCACATCTACACACATACATACATACACACTCATAAAGATCTCTAATCTTTAACTTAAAACGATGAAATCATTGTGTGTCATTCGATTTAAGTATTACATGACACACACACACACACACAGTGGATGACTATTAATCAAAGAAAAAGTTTAACAGGTCGATTTAAGGAACGTTTTTCTTCATGACCACCATTTTTCGCCTCCATAGATCTAAATTTGTATATAAAGGAAGCTTTAGTTGCTGATGTTCATCTATTCTTGTTTTTTAATCAATCTATAGTATAAGAGAAATCATAAGAACCATCAAGAGTATAACTGCTAATACTACAACAACAAATCAAAACAAAACAAAACAACACAACCAACCCATACAAACCCAATACAATATAATACAATATGGACTACTTAGTTTTATCCCCAGCTGCTTCTCAACCATACGTTCCATCTAACAACAACAACAACAACAGCAACACTCTATCTGTAGCAAACAGTGCTTCCAAGAGTGCATACAAGCCATTGGCCTTGTTGAACTGAGCTTACAAGAGTTACCTTTTCCACTCCTTTACTATTTGATATAGTTTTGAGAGTTATGAGAATCACGACAGTTATTAAAAGACATTAGGGACATTTAACAAAATAAAATAAAAAAAAAAAGGTAAAATATACTAAAACTTATAGAATTAGGATATATGCTTATAAATTATACGATTATGAATAGATCTATATATGCTTATAAATTATACGATTATGAATTATACAATTATGAAATTACACAATTATGAATTATACGATTAAACATAGTAAAATGACTTAACCTTGACACTACCATCGTTAATGTGTATTGTAGTGGCTTGGTAAGAGAGAGAGAGAGAGAGAGAAAAAATATATTCTTGTGCAACAACACGTGACACGTTATTAAAATATATCTTATATCCGCGCATATAACAGTGCCAGTCTCACACTCAACTCAAGAGAGATAACGAAGCAACACAAAGTAAAAAAAAAAGAATAATGGCAAAAAGATGAATGAATGACTTTTCTGATCTCTTCAATTACTACGAAGGATTAAAGATTGAAATGCAGTGATAAATGACGCACAAACAGCACACAAACAGCACACAAACAGCACACACCCATTGTAAAAATCATTTAAGTAGACTAAAACGGAGTTCAAATTGCGCTTGAATTGATAATTTAATAATTGATGACTTTTAGTGAATGAATGACAGTGGATTGATATTATATATATAGACTGAAGATTAGTACTTACCCTTCCGAGTCACACACACACACACACACAAATACAATAACACCAGGTATAGAAGATATATATATACCCCACAGTTGGTAGCACGTGTATTTGTATGTAGTCAAGGGGTGGGATGGCTTAGTAGAATAAGCAGGGTTACACAAGTTACACAAGTTACCCTAATTGCAATTTTATGCTCTACAGCGATATCTGAGAAGACTCTACACTACAGTAAGACATAATGTCATTCATTTCAATCTGTGATTTACCAAAGAGATAAGCCTCTTTTTTGTCGTATAAGTTTTAAGATTTAAAGTTTTGAAATAACGGATAAACGGGAATGATGACATTATTAATGACACTATTAATGACACTATTAAGATATTAGTACTAATTACTAATTACTAATAGTTAACACATAAATGACACACACTCTTTCGGAAATTGAATGACGCTTAAAATAATAATAAAAAAATAAACCAAGTAAGTAAATATTGTAATTGATTAACATAATTATGTCATTAAAATGAATTTCAAATTGATCAAATTAATGAATGAATGACACAGTGGTTAATCATTAAGTTAATTAGGGTATTAAAAAAAGATTTATACATGATTGAATATTTTTTTTTATATATAAAGAGATGAGATATGAAAGAATTTAGATATGAATAACTTACATCTGTAATTATTGTATACATATAAAACTACAATAACCATCAACAAACAAACAAACAAACAAACAACAAGACTCACAAACAAGATTAATAAAAATGAACTACCTAGTCCTATCCTCAGACGCATCTGTCCCATACGTTCCACAACAACAACAAAACGAAATCACTCAGCTGATTCCACAACAACAAGTCACCCAACAAGAATTATTGTTGAGTGGTAGTGGTAACGGTGCTCATACAAGAAACAACAGTATCAGCAGTGTTGGTAGTGTTGGTAGTGTTGAAAATGGTGCTGCTCCATCTGTTGCTGCATCTACCACAAGCTCCCAGGGGAACTTTGATATCAAGCCATTGGTATTGCTATAAATGCATTTTCACCACCATTACGAGCAATAGCGAGTAGTGTGTTTTTCCAAATGAATGCAATAAATATCGTTCCACCAATAGTGGAAATTAATATAGGTTACAATTAGGGTATACAATATAAAAAAAATACTAAAGTTATACAAATACGTGTATACATTTATAGATGTTTAAAATGAAATTGAAATATTATAGACATGATATCAGCGGTTGACGAATAGTCCTTTCCTAATAAGTTAGAAACGCATTTTAGGGCCAAATTTGTGCTGGAGTAAATCTTATACAGTTAAAATTGAGGTTCAATAATAAAACACGTGATATATATAAAAACATGGTATTATATATATATATAT
>JFAV03000016.1:0-72290 GCA_000585475.3 Hanseniaspora vineae
ATATATATATCCTCTATGGAGATAGTCCTTTATTTAAATAGTTCATTCACACCGCTTGGTCTTGCTGAGTTGCATGGTACACTGGATTGTACATTATTGCATGGGGTAATATAAACAGTGTAAAGACAATCAACGTATTGATCAATACATGCCCCACCAAATTTATCACACCTCCAGTGAATAACAAAACACTCAATGTGCATATGCAGTATCCTAATAGAATGTACTGTTGTCTTGTTAAAGTGATTGATTTGTATAGTGATGACTGGTCTGTTGAGTCTGATGAACGAGAGCTGGAAGTGGTGGTAGACGTAGTCGTGGTAGTCGTGGTAGTCCTTGGCAAGACACTCACTTTCACCTTGTTATAGATCCAAGTCAGGTGTTGGATAATAGACCATGATATCTTGGAGTTCACACTGAAAGTCAATGTTTGGTATTGTGGTCTTGGGAAAATCAATCTGTAAACAATGGCAAAATAAATAAATCCAAATAAAATAATACAGAATAATAATGGCTGATAGTTGAAATAGGAAATGTATACCAGAAATGAAATGCACAAAATGACTAAATAATTGAAATGGAAGTATGAAAGATTCGGGGAAATTCTTAATTGATATAGATTTTTGATATTGCTATTAGTACTACTCCCAGTACTCCCAGTACTCCCAGTACTCCCACCAGTACTCCCACCAGTAGTTCCACTCCCCCCATTCACATACCACGACTCCCTTCTTGGATCAGTAAAATGCTTGTAATTCAAAAACTCTGTATGTAATGTCTTGTATTTTTTATAATATTTGGATGATGAAGAGGGCCCCGAGGTATTCTGATGTCCTGTAAATAAGTATACCACTACAAATGCATATTCTTTAAGTATTTTGCATAGATTGGTATAGATATGAGAACGATCGTCCAAAACCAAAGAAGATGGTGAAGATGATGAAGTAGCATTTTCATGATCCATCAGGTATGAAGAAGAACTGGGGAACTGAGTTGGTACAAAATATGAAGATGATGATGATGGTGGTGGTGATGGTAATGGTGTCATATTGTCTTTTTGTCTCTAAGTTCTTGTGTGTTTTCTCTTTCTCTCTCTTTCTCTCTCTTTCTCTCTCTGTTTCGATGAGTATGTCTCAAACACCAATGTAACGTCTTTGATTATCGTTTTCTTCTTGCGTTCTTTACTCGATTGTAAACAAGGATAAAGACCTCAGTGAGTAAAACACGAAAAATGCAAAAAAATATATATAAATATATATATGTAATAGACCATTTTGGGAAACATCTCATCGTTATAAGTGATTTTTACAATTGCTCTTACCCAGTCATACACACCCTTGAGGTTTCAGGAGTCACGGATCACACAACTCCGTGTGTCTAAATCCCGCTTCTCCAAACCTTCCTGTCTCGTTCCAAAAACTTTATGCCCTCCACCACTTATGCTCTCCACTTTATTTACATTTTAATGGAGTGCAGAGATTGCGTATACTAAATCCCGGGAGCTTAATTCCTCTTATGACTCTTAAGATCTTACGGTAGAAATACTTTTATTCAAGCGTTGATAAACTCTTGGGGTTTTGAATATTTAGTGCCTAATATTCAAGATCCCCGCGTCAGTCCCTACACTTTTTTTACAAGAATCTCGGAAAGAATTACACTCGGTTCCAATCTTATTCGACTAGATTTTCATATATAAATGCATGTCTCTTTTGTAATTGGGCAATCATCTTCATTCAAACAACACAGTAAAAACCACAAGACAAAACAACCAGACATAATATGACAGGTATCCCGCCAGTATTCACAAACGATTTGAAAGACACTTTTGGTCAGTACACGGCTCAAGTTAGATGGCCTATTATCTTGCAAAATTGCATTGATGATATGACCAAAAGACTGTCTAACCCAGCCGGTGATGATCAGAATGATGACGGACATGTTCTGTCACTACAAGATAAACAGGTTGGTGAAGGTATTAAATCCAAATTGGAAAAATTGCGTGATGAAATTAAAAACAAGAGCAGTAAAACACAAATCCCGCCCTTCACTGCAGAAGAAATCACCAAAGAACAAGACTTGCAAGTTTTCAATGACTACTTGCAAAAGTACAACTCTGGGAAAGCTGAGTCCGAAAAAATGACATGGAAAAACGGGGACTGGTTGTTCACTGAAATCTACATGTACCGTAGAATCCATACTTTCTTTATGGCACAGGAATCTGTCGCTCCATACTGGTGCACATTTGATATTTTCAATTATTTGAAACAATCAACTTTGCAATCATCGTATTTTGGCGTGCACGAATTATCCAAATTCTACTTGCAAACTATCAAACCTAACTTGACTAAAATCTCAGACTCTGAATTGGAAGAATTGTACGAGGAATTCATCACAATTGCTCTATGGGGGAACGCAACAGATCTGTCCCTTTTGACAAACGCAACCATGGACGACATCAAGGCTATCCAAGGTTCAGACGCGAGAAAGAAAAACATTGAGAAAATCTTGGTCAACGACTCTTTGAAATCTTGGAAACACTTAAAAGCGGAAACTGCCTCTGCCCCTGGGAAATCGAAAATCGATATCGTCTGTGACAACTCCGGTTTCGAAGTCTTTAGCGATCTAGTCCTAGCGCTTTTCCTTCTAGACTCCCACCTGGTGTCCACTGTCGAGTTCCACTTGAAAAACTTGCCATACATGGTCAGCGATGTCATGATGAAAGACGTGGATCTGCTATTGAAAGATTTCGAGTCTCCAAATTTCTTCTCTCAACACTCGGGTAATGAAAACGCCGTGGATCCAGTCCTATTCGAGATGTCCCAAAGCATCAAACAACACATCAAAACTGGGAAAATCACCTTCAATTCCCACAGATACTGGACCTCATGTGCAGACTATTGGACTTTGGCTCCGGATTCAACTGATCAAGACGGTTTGGAAATGTACAATTACTTGGCTAAAACGTCTTCATTGGTTATTTTCAAAGGAGATCTGAATTACAGAAAATTGACAGCAGATAGACAATGGCCAAGAACAACCTCGTGGAAACAGAGTTTGGGTCCATTGGGTAAAAGTGGTTTGCCTGTGTTGAGTTTGAGAACTTGTAAAGCAGATGTGATGGTGGACTTGCCAGAGGGCGTTGATGAAAAATTGTGTGAATTGTGGGGGAAAGATCACGAACATGGGAGTTGGTGGTGTACAAGTGGGAAGTGGGCTGTTGTTTGCTTCAACTGATGCCCGAAGCTCTGCAACACGAGCAAAATCACGAGCGTAGCGAGTGATTGCAAGTGATTGCAAGTGACAATGCCACCACACCAAGATCTACCTCTCGAGTCAAGTTAGTACTACATCAGCCTCCAATACACGGGCAAATCACAAGCCTGGGAGCTGCATAACTACCTCATCAAATACTACTACACAAAAGTGTTTGAAATTCTCACACTCGTATCGTCACTTTTACGTATATACACATAAATACATAAACTAAACCCCATCAGCACCCCTTTTATTTCTGATTCGAGCCCGGAGGAGGTGGAGGAGGCATCATCGGCATGAACCCCGGAGGAAACATCGGAAATGGTAAGAAGGGCATCCCGACAGGCGGACTCATGACTTTCTGTTTTTTCGCCAGCGGCTCTTGTGCAGTTGCTGAAGCCTGGCCAGGAGCAGAAGCACCCGCACCGTCTTTCGATTGACCATCAGCATCACCACCCTCGGCCTCCTCCTTCTCCTCTTCATCATCAAATTGTGACTCCCCGAGTTTCTCCTTCTCATTTATAAACTGTCTGTGATCAGCCAAAAACTTTTTCACCTCGGTTCTGATATTTTCATCCGGCTCCAACGAGTCAAGCAAAACGTCTGTGTCTCCGCAAAGAGGACATACAAAATCCGTATCTAATAAAAGATCCTCCATTTTGTTCTTGCTCACAACTTTCCCACAGCAGCTTGTTTTCACAGCTTCTTTGATCAGCCCATGAGTAAGTGGACATTTCAAATGATCCGGCAAATCTTCAAAATAGCCCTCACCCCATTTCGCATTCTCACCTTTGGTCAATTTTTGCTGCTGCTGCTTTCTCTGGTAGTCTTCCCAAGACCGCTGATCCTCCATCTGCACCACAAATTTCCCGTCTTGCGTCACCATAAGATTGGTGGTGGCCAACTCTTCAGCACTCATACTGGTAGGATCAACAGTAACTGTCTTTAAAAATTTCTTTGGAATACCAGTGGTTCTTCTGATACGTTTCCCTTCCAAAAGCGGATTGTTGTTTGGACAATTTTTGATCCAATGGTCTTTAGACCCACATCTGTAACAAATGTACCCGGGAGGCGGAGGCTGCGAAAGCGATGGGTCGTTGGCTCCACCAGCACCAACACCAGAAGGCTTGTTGTAAATCGGAGTTGCCTCACTCATCTCCTTCTGCGTCTGTTCCCACACGTTTTCCTGTGTGGCAAACATACTGGCGATTCTCTCCTCTTCAGTCATATTTTGAGTGTTGGCGCCCGCTACGTTTTGCTGCTGCTGTGGCAGAGTTGACGCCATTTTATTTTGAGTATTAGCCATCGGTTTGAGAAATCTCGGGTTCCCAGTGACATACCGTGTTGCATTCAGGTTTCTCATCACACTTGGCGGAGCACCTCCGACCCCGGAATTGCCTCCTCCTCCTCCTCCAAGTAGCTTGACCGCTGGAGTTCTCTTTACAATGACATTGGAGGATCTTGGAATAACTGTGGTGTCGTCTTCATACTCTTCCATAGTGTCTGGCTGGTACATCTTCAACTGGAAATCCACACCGTCTCCTAAACTGTTCATGTTTATAATTTCTCTTTTCAAATCAAAAACAGTGATACCTGTTCCATCAAAGGGCACTCTAGACGTGTCTTTTTGTGAGAAAAACCGGTAAAAAATTGTACTTGACATTTGCTAGTTCCTAGGCGATGAGTTAGATAGCTTTTTCAATTGGGTTTGGCTTTGCTGTGCTGCTTACTTATCTCTTCGATCACTCTTTCATATGTATTTGATAACATCCGATTGAGTTGATGAAGCTTTCAAGATATATCCAGACTGGCATTTCTCACCATGGTGCGGGTTAGACAAAGTGCTGAAGTTTTTTTTTTTTTGCCCGATTTTCGCAAGGGCCGGAACATTTGCCCAATTGCAAATCTTGGATACAGAACTTTTACTCTTAACAGTACCAGCTAGAGCAGTGTAGGAAGCCAGGGCAGAACCGATTAAGGATTAGTCAAACGAAAACTGTTGTTCATTGCATTTATTAATACATTGCTCTAATTTAAAACGTTACACTGCTTTACACCCAACAACCCCTATCAATTGAAAAATGTCCACCAGCACACACTATGAACTATACCGCCGGAGCACCGTGGGGTCTGCACTTGTCGATGCATTAGATAACTTGATCAGCGAGGGGAGAATAGAAGCCGGATTGGCCATGAGGTGTTTGGAGGTGTTTGATAAAGTGGTTAGCGAAACATTGAAAGACAAAACTGCTTCAAAAATGACCATCAAGGGACATTTGCACACATACAGGTTTTGCGATGATGTTTGGACATTTATTATCAAGAATTGTGAGTTGAAACTAGAGCACATCACGGATTCGCAGTCGGGCTCAAAAGACGACACCCAGCCTGTTAAGGAAACTAAGGGTAAGAATAGCGATATCAACACAGAAATCAAGACTCTAGAGTGTGAGAAATTAAGAATCGTTGCTTGTAATGCTAGGAAAAGTGCCGATTAGTTAATTTTGGCGATTTTTAATGAACCGTTCGTTTTCTGTCTTTCAAATACAAGGAGTAATAGTACAAATAAGTAACAAATGTAACAAAAAAAAAAAAAAAAAATAACGATTAGGTAATAAACTATTTTTATGTTTTTAAGGAAAAATCTTTCTTGCTTTTCTTTCAGATTCAATGCAATTTGAGTGAATTTCTGTGTATTGTTCTTGAATCTTTTAAGCCCTTTGGCATCAAGCTTTTATGGTCTTCAAGTGACTACTCACATTCTCTATTTTCATTAAGCGTTTTTTTTTTTTTTTCGCACGTTATCTTTTAGCCCTTGATTTAACACGAAGGCGAACACAAAGACACCAACTCAACATTTCCTTCAAACAAAGGTCCTCAAACGGACGAGATTCATTTTTCAAAAGCAAAATACAAGCAACGCAAAATGTCAGCTGTACTAAGAGAATATAACACTATTGTTAAACAAATACAAACCAAAATAGCAAGCACGGGTGTGCGTCAAGACGTAAAAGAGTTTCAAGACACACTTTCCTCCTTGTTTCAACAGTTACTGACTTTGAAACAAAAAGTTTTTAATGATTTTGCCTATTTCAGTGACAACGAGTCTTTGGATGATATTGCTTCCAAGTCTCTGAAATTTTTGAGCATAGACTACTACATGGCATACTTGATGTCAAAGAAACAAGCTGTCTTATCTTCCAACAACAATGCTTCTAGTTTTATGCTAAGCAACAAAAACAAGCTGAAAATTGAGTTTTTGAACAAATCAGTTCAGCTTTACATGCAGTTTTTGGTTACTCTGAACGACTACGAAATCTTGGACAAAAATATGAGCAAGAAATTAAACGGTTTTGCATCTGTTTTCAAGCCCACACTAGACGAGATCACCAACAAGAATGTTCCAAATAATCAAGCTTTCCAAAGAAATATGAAGATTGAGAGTTTCAAAGCACAGAAAGAGCTAGATGGTAAACTCAAATTTTTAGAAAACAAGATTTTAGAGTCAACAGGCAAGAACGGGACAAATAAAGATGACACAGAAGTTGAAGATGATTTTGATGATGCGGTAGATGATGAGCTTATAAGGGAACTGTACTTGGCGAAATTGACCCAGCTTTCCTACAGAGCCTTTACCGAGATTGAGGGCAATCTATATGAGATTGAAATGCTGAGCAACTTCACTTCAATCGACTCAATTGCAGATCACCAAGCAGAAATGGAGAAGCAGTCTGAAGAAAAACAGAAAAGAGAACAGGATCCAACAAGATATACGGAAAGATTGGAAGTTTTAAACCAGCCGTTGTTGTCGAAGACCGGGAAAGTGTTGAGAAACTTTACCTTATTGAACGATAAACAGAAACAGCAGAAAAAAGTTTTCGGTTTTGGACAGTATGGGCCCACTATGTCTGTTGAAGAGTTTTTAGAACAGGAATTTGCCAGTGGGAATGTTTTACAAGGTGGTGAACAAGATCCAAGTCTGATTGATGATAAAGTGAACGAAGACAGCGAGGAGTGGGCTGACAAGGAAACATACAAGGCCAGAGAGTGGGATGATTTTACAGAAACACACACAAAGGGGAGTGGGAATACCATGAACAGGGGTTAATCTCATGTGATTTGGCTGATTTTCAAGTAATGCATTATATAGTTAAGAAACGATTTGTCTGAGCACATGCATACTCAAGTATTCATGATAATAGCGCAACTGTGTCTAAGCACGTGCTCAAAAAAGAGTTTGTTTACTTTTAATATCTTATTGACAAGTGTAGGAGTAATTAGCCCTACTAATAGAACAATGTCTATTCATTACTGAAAAGTAAACAAAAAATTACGTGCAGGTACGCATTATATAACCTGCTAGTTTCGGTTTCTTCCTTGCATTTCTTTACTTCACTCATCATCACAGCATACAAAAAAAAAAAATAAGAAGCAAAAGACACTGTCTCTTCATAAATGTTGGCCTTTGTAAGCGTTTATCGTTTTAGTGCTTTCAAGACTCTATATCTTCAAAAATAACCGCCTCACACAGGAGATCGTCAAGCTGTGTACGCGGTTTCAACAACTCTGCTTGATACAGTTCTTTTTTACATTTTGATTATACACCGTCAGGATGACCAGACTCAGAAGAAAGGTTGCCCCTCTCAGGAGCTTCGCTGTTTGATATTTCTTGGTTTTTAGGAGGATCGCGTAATATGAATTCATTTGTGTAAGCAAAGTTTTTTGCAACTATGATTACAGTAGCAGAATTATTATCTATGAACTAAATATGAACTATTTTAAACAAGCGATATGATGATGTTATATCCTATGTTCTAATACTTTTATCAATCCTGTCAAATTTGCCGTGCTTCGGTCTGTTATTTGACTTCCTTGATTTTCCTTCTTCTTTTCTCTCTTATATATATTATGAAGATACGTAGGAACGGTGAAAAAAGAAAACATAACCTCAATACAATCATAATGAGTATTTGAGAAGAGTCAACTCAACTGCAAAACACAACACATGAAAGTGATAAAAGATTTTTAAATGCATAAGACTCATTGAGCTCACTCTATTAATTCTCTAAACACAATCTTAAACCTTTAAGATCAGAATATTTAGAAAAAAAAAAAAAAAAATAAAAAACTTGTCAGATTGCCATTTGTACCCACCCATTAAAGATTTATCATCTTCCAACTAATTGAAAGTACATAAACAGGGTAAAGATCATCGCGCCAATTTTTTATTTGATCTCAAAAAATGCAAAACACCTTTGAAATAAAAAAATAACAGGCAGAAAAAAAAACATAGTTCCGATTGCAAAGAAACCATAGCTAGGGCCAGAACATTTGTTTGGAATGGATAGAACGCGTGTTTCCAACCAGCTCTAGCAGATAATCATCAAATGTAACCCAATTAAACCAAACAGAACCAAACCACTAAGGGTTGCAGAAATGTTTCTTTAAAAATGGATAAACATGACAAATTGCTCAACTTTCTACCAACATCCTCCGAAAAGAGTGCCAAAAAAAAGATCAAACAAACCACCAAAGCACAGTCAAAAATGCTATTTTAAACCAAATGTCCTGTAAAAAAATTGTATTTTTTGGTAATACCTCACTCTTGGGTACAAAGGTATAATCGCTCATCGTCCAAGTTGGATTCAGTGGCTCTTGTGAAGAGTCAAAGAGTGACGATTACTATAGAAATGATCCTATGAAGTACGTCGACAATTTTTTATGCTTTTTCTTTACATATAGTTAGGAGAGAAGAAGAATAATTAGTTAAATAAATCAAGAACATCCTCTGTTTATATACAAATTGGATTCAGCAAGAAAACGAAAAAAAAAAAAAAAACACTTTCTGACGTCAATGAGTGGCAAACTGAATTTCTTTTTTTTTTTGGCAAGTTATAGTGTGTGCGCTTGTTTCACTATGTGCAAGGAAACAAACAGAAGGGCATTTTTTTATCAGGGCATTTTTCATTTTTTTAGGTTTAACTTAAGGCACGTGATATTTGGTTAATAATGCCAGCCTCGACACCTTCAGATCGATACGATAAATGCAAAGTATTCAAGTACAGATACAGAGAGTACAACTTTTTCCAGCGGGTACAACATTAACATCTTTATTATACAAACTTTTATATGCCACCAAATATACTCTCCAAGAACCCACAAAGCAAAAAAAATCCTAGAGGTCTTTTAATGTAAGAACCAATCCGTCTTTCGTGGTTAGCCATCTGCCTTCATCGCGCGTAAAACTATTCAAAACGTTAGTAATCAATGTCTTGGCTGTTCTTTGGTTTTCTTCATTACTACTATCACTCTTGCTGGCGTCAGTGATATATTCGTAAAGACTTTCAATGGCACGTCTTGAATTCTCATTCGAAATTCTGTAGCTGTATAGTATTAGGTATGTTTTGAAATTGGCCAAATCCAACATGCCGGACAGGGCTTTGTCAACAATATCATAGTCTTGCAGCGGTAAAACGACTTCTTCACTAAAAGAGTATTTGATTATTTCATCAATAAATTGCTGATTTTCACGCAGAAAGTTTGAGTAATAGTCGTATTTGATATCATAATTTAAAACATCATTTGAATTGATGAGAACTTCAAGTATCTCTTTGTATAGGTGAAAGTGATTTAAAGTGATCAAATACTGAACGGTTTGATTGTATTTCAACTTTTTCAAATCTTCGTCATGCTCATCATCCGATGCCTCTGGGTATAGCTCAATAGATTTTTTGACAGATTGCAAAGATAGATCATACTGCTCAACTTGACTGTATTTTTTGGACAATTCGTAGTAGTACTGCGTGTTACTGGAAGCTTTAATCAACCCTGAAAATTCACTCAAGTGCACTGAATCTTCTGGTGTTTTAATATATTTGAAGGGCAAATCTTCCCATTTTTCGCTCTGCTTGAACAAAATATCAAAAGATTCTGTGTAATTATTGGTGTTGTATTGCATCAAACCTAAAAAAAATTGCTGCTTTTCATTTGTAATCAAACTGAACGGCCGAGCAATGAACTTGGAAAACTCGATCAACTTGCTTTTAGCAGTTGAAACTATTCCGCTTTCCAACATGGAAACATAAACAGTCATAAACACATCACCAAAACCGTCATCATTCAAAATCTTGTGAGAAAGGAAAACGGTACAGTCATTCAACTGTTCATAGTTTTGAACCAAAAATCCCTTTTCGAAAAGGGAGTATTTTTTGATCAACTCTTCAAGTAAAAGTATTTTATCCCACTTGTATAATGTAATGAAAAGCGAAGAAAGATAATGTAGTCTCAACAAGCTTCTTATCTCCTCCATAACAGTTGAGTAATCAAACTCCAAAACAGAAAACGCAGCTAAAAACTTCAAAACTAATCTGTTCACCGTGCTAATCTTGTAAAACAAGTTTTCCAGTAGACTCATGTTATCGTAGTTTTGTACTGTCAAAAGGTCTGTTCCCTTGTTAGCTTTTTCGTTTAAGATGCCACCAATGACATTTTGTAAATCTTTTTTAAAATTATCAAGGCTGCTGAAGCCAGCCACTAAAGTCTCCAGTTTTTCCGCGGAAACACATTTCTTAAAATCTTCCAAGTCTGCAATGGCAAAATCTTGAAACTTATTTTCCACGATTTTGGCCAGAAATTTGGTTGCTAGATCGTGGAAAATATCATTTGAAATGCATGTTGCGAAATCCTCTACAACGCTAATAATTTTTTTGATTGGCGAAATCTGTTTCTCTAATGAAATTGCAAATTGCTTAGGAACATATAGCGAGTGTGAGTAAATGGACAAATTGTTAATTATAATCATTGAATTGTTTCTCAACAGCAAAGAGCATGGTTCGTCCCTTATTTTTTTTGCGTGCTTGAATTGAACATCCATATGTCTCAATGCGTCTGCATCTAATTTAACTAACCCGTCTTCATACGGTTTCAATTTGTTTTTAACTATAGAGGAATAGTGACATCTTAGATTCATTAAACTGTAAGACAAGTCGTCCCCAGATTTCAAGTAAACGTCTTGCACAGAGTCTTGAAAAGATGTGTTTTCACAGCTGATCCATTTGCCGTTTTTGAAAACTTGCACTAAACCATCCAAATTTCCCTTCCATAAGCAAATAACTTCCAGAGTTTTTTCTAGAATTTTCAAATCAACCAAGTGCCATAGAGAACCATACTCCATAGTTGAACTAAACTCGGCAGTCTTCTGGATGCTTCCCTTTTCTGCATCAATGTTGTATATCTGGAAAACCCCGCTTTTGATTGGCAAATAAACAACCAGATGTTTTTGATCTGCAGTGATAGCACTGGTTGGAGATCCACTGCTGTGGATATCGTGTTCACCTAAATCCTCAAAGGCCTCTAAAAAGTTGATCTCTTGAGAAACTTGAATGTGGAAGGCAGAATCTGCAGAATGAATGCTCCACAATTTCAGCACCAAGTCGTTTGAAATAGTCAATAATTGGTTACTGCTTTCCAAGTACTGCACAGAAACTATGCAATCGTTATTAAGTTTTCTCTTTTTGTTTGCACCACTTCCAAAAGCAAACAGTTTTTTGGACAAAAGTTCCAAATATGACACTTTGTCAAACAAAACAGTTTCGTAATCTTCTGGCAAAAAATCAGATTCAGGCCCATAATGCTTGATCAGCCCCAAGATCCCTCCATCTTTCAAAGTAATGATTTGATAAGTGTTGTCAATGCTGCACAATTGGTACGGTTCTTTGAAAGTAAAGTCAAAGGGAAAAAAAATTCTGAAAAATTTCTTGCTAGTGAACTTGAAATTCAAAGGCACACCCATGCAAATGATCATCCCGTTTTGTAAAATTACATCAATAAGTAAAAGATTATCATTGTTTCTTATGTCAACAGATTTGAACGATTTATTATGCAGCTGGTCAGGAAAATGAAGAAGTACAGGATTGATTGCTTCAGTCTTTGTTTCTACATGGTAGATCAACAATCCCTGGTAGTCGTTGACTAAATGGTAGCTGATTGTTGATGCAGTAGCTTCTTTTTGGCTGCCCCCTTTGAGAGTGTACGTGTTTGCGTAGTCGAATGAATTGACGCTGGTGTTTTTGTGCGAGGCAACACCGTCGGCTCCTCCATTCAAACTCTGACCAAGAAGCTCATCCGATTGCAGGAAAATGTGCTGAATTTCTTTGCTCTTTGGAAGATCGATGTCCAATTTCACCAAGGGCCCATTCATTTCCGTGCTTCTCTGTGCTGGCGCCGTTGTTGGAGATGTTGAGTGTACTTGCTTTTTGATCTTGTTGGTAGACTTGATTTAAGGAGGTCTGTGACATAGTGAGCAAAGTTAGCGTTAGCCTGAGCTTTGCAAGACCAAACACACAACGAAAAAAAATAAATAAATTCGGACGTATTTATTAGAGGTCCGAAAGCTACTTCTTTGTTTGAACCGGACAGAAGAACTCCGAGAGCCCGAGGAAGGCAAAAGCCAAATACTTCACTATTTCCGATTATATGAATTATACATGAGATATACAGTACATGAATCATAAGTGCTTCAATGACAATCTTGCTTTCGAAGAGTCTGCATCCGAGGAAACCTCGATACCAGAAGAAATCAAAAGTTTCGAACTGCTGACGTATTTTATTTTACAATGCTCGTGAAAGTCACAGTAGAACGCATCGATGTTTTTCCCTTCCATGCCTTTCAACTCAATCAACCCGTTTGTGTAGGACATTGTGATGACTGAGGAGTCAAAGACAACGGAAGAAACATCCAAATTTGTGTTTGTTGTGAATTCTGATATGAATGACAGTTTTTCAAAGGAGTATATCAAAAACTGATTCATGTTCCGGTGATCGTCGTGGGAATGGATCAATACGGACGAAGAGTCGCTGTTTAGCACCAACTGAGCCGCAGATACAGACAAACCTTTTGCTTTTGTGTTAGGAGACAAAGCGGATGGTCCCAGCAATCCTGAAGTTTTAGGAGATGTGAAGGAATCAGGCAACGGAATAGATGTCAACAAAGACGAAGTCTCAAAGTTGAATATATCTAGAGTTGTTGAGGTCAATAGCAAAACGCTTTTTTCTGTGATGCCCAACTTGCAGTCTTTGAAGCTGCTTTCAAACTCGATCTTGAATTTTTTTGTAGTTGTTATTTTATCGTAAAGCCCTCCATTGAAGTCCAATTCCCAAACTTCCAAATGCTTTGTTCCGCTTTCATTAAACAGCAAATATTTGTTTTTGAAATCTGCAACGGCCAAGTTCGTAAAATTGCTTTTGAAATCTGCTGTTACTTGACCTGTTAAGCAATTGATTATTTGAAATCCTTGTTTGTGTAGTATTAGCAGATAGTTGCCTGCCTGCAGCCACCACATCCAACGTACCCCAACAATATCAAACTTACTTGAAGGAGGCGATGCTAGCCCTATGCTTGAAAGAGAAAAAGTTTGTAACAGTCCTTGTTTGGAATCGTAAACTGCAACATAGGAGTTGTTATTTGCAATGATGTCCACTTTGCTCAAAGCTGTTGCTACGGTAACGTTTTGTGGTGCTTGTTTTGGCTGACTCGCTTCATTTTGACTGCTCTGCAGCGTTGATTCAACTCTCTGTTCTTGACCTTGAGCTCCGGATGTTGTCAATGATGAAAAAGTAGGCATCTGCTGCTTTGCTGGGATATTCTGTTGTGGCGCAAGGACAGAGTTGTTTTTCTCCAGCGACAGCGTGTTTGTGGCATCGTTCATCAGATTGTTTGGATCATTGTTGATTATCTGAGAATTGTAGTTGTTCAAGTCCAAAGGCCGTAAGAGATAAGAAATCTCTTTGACGGTGTCTTCTAGGTCGGCCTGTGACTGGGATATCACATCCAAAACATCTTTGCTCACATTAGCTTTCCCACTGGCATTCAACTTGGAACGCATATAATCTTTCTCCTTGGTGCTGTTTACGTCTGTATTCTCGTATTTGTGCAATTTTTTCTTCAGCGTCTTGTTTTCGGCCTCTAACAATGATATTCTGGTTTTCAATTCTCCCTTTTCAAGTTCCCACAGTATTCTGTTTTGTTCGTTCTTGGTAAACTGTTCTTGCAAGTAGTGCATAACACCAGGAAGACTGTAATGCACAGTAGACGCTAAATAATTTGGATCATTCATTTATACGGGAGATGCTTTGATGATCTATGCTAGTATAATTCTTATGCGAGCTAGCTTTTGATTTCCCTGGCTTATTCCTCTCAACACTTTATCTTTAAAAAAATTTAACTAATAGTCAACTTACAATCATGTAACTCTTACAATACAGGTTTAAACTTTTCTCCTTTAAATCATGCCTATTTTCAGTTTTCTTCTGTGTTGTTTGTTTTCATTTTTGACTTTACCCTCTGTGTGGGTCCGTACCTTGATTTCAGTGACAAATAATACGTTTTCCTGTGCGGTTAATCATGTGACTTTTTGGAGATGTGAAAGAGTGAGCGTTTTTCAACAGATACACAATTGTCGAGCCCCCATAGTTTTGTTCAATCAACTCTTTGCTCAAAGGTCAGACGGTCAACATATCTCACAACTATCTGTAAAGGAAAAGGATATATAGGCACATGGCCAAGCAGGTAGATTTTCTCAAGAGGTTTACCATAAATCATAAGATAATATAATAACAGTATTAGAGGAAAGTTAAAAGGTAAACCGGTACACAAATTAAACATGTATATACAACTTATTATATTTCCTTTTTAGCAAAACTAAGCAAATGATTAATATATCAACAATGAATCACAAAAGTACAAAAAAAAAGCATTAATATTCTTTTCCCTTTTTCAAGCTTAGATTTTTTCTTCTTCAACACCGTGTTTCCAGATAGCAACAAATGGAGTGGTACCGTCTTCTCTGTAGTTCAACAAAACCAACATACCATCTGGGTCCATGGATTCACCGGTGAAGAATTCCCAGTCTTTGAAAGAACCAATAACTTTTTTGACGTAAGCTTGAGCACCTTTTTCGAAAACTGGAATTTGATCTGGGTCAGATTCTTGCAATTTAGCTTTGATAGCTTTCATGTAACCTTTGATGTAAGTCAAGAAAGATTTTTTGTCAAAAGCGGTTTGTTGCAATCTGAAAGAGTAAACAACGTTGTTGACAATTTCAGCACCATCTTCGGCATCTTCATCACCACCTTCAGCAGATGGGTTGGCACCAATATCAATGTCACCACCACCAACTTTGACCATAGCACAGTCGGCTTCGTAAATGACACCGTCAACTAGTTTGACATCGTAAGCGTCAGACAACAATTCGTCACCGGAAATTCTATCTTTGTAAATCAACATTTTATGATTGAGGGGTATATGTTCTGGAGGGTGGTTCTTCAGTCTTTTCAGGTGTTTCTTGTTAACGAGGGAAACGTGAGGGGAAACACAAGAGGTTAGGAAATAAAGGCTCAAGTGTTAGACAATTCGAAGGCACTTGATCGAATAGCGAAAACGATACGTGGATTTTGCCAAAACTTGGAATTTAACTGGAGTCAAAATCAATTTTCAACTTCTCCTCCAAGGCAAAATTTTCCTTTTTCATGGAAATATTCAAACTTTTCAAGTATATTTATAGTGTTCACGGGCACCTGTCCTCGAACAATTACAACTAATTTACACTAAAATAAAGCATTCAAATAGTCCCGAAACAATAGGAAAAAAACTAAAAAAAAAGAAACGTGCCTCATTTCAGAAAGTCCGAGAAAAAAAAAGAAAAAAGCACAGCAGTCCGAATACAGGTTTACCGAGAGGGTATGTCGGCTGTCCGATGATAATAAACGTGTTATTTAACCACTGCTAGCGACCGTAAGCAGTTTCAATCAAATTCACAATTTCCTTGGCCACTTGATCTGAAGTCTTGCTTTCGAGCTCTACTGGAGCCACATGCTCTTTACATTTTGTCGTGGTGTGTGTATGTTCATCGCGCTGAGAAGCTCCCCCACCGGAAGCAATCCCAGCACCATCACTCTTGCTTATAAGCAAGTTTTTCATGTAGTCCCTGGGGGAGACATCTGCTGGCTGTGTTTTATTCTTGTGCAAGTTCTTAACCATGTCCGTGTCAGTGACTAAACACGGCGAATAGCACGCGATTGTTAGCCAATTTTGGTATTTTTGCAGCTCTTTCTTGAAAACTTCGGTGTACTTCCACAAAGCGCTTTTTGTTGCAGAGTATATTGCGGTCCCTGGTAAATTTAAATCGGGTTGTGTTCCAAGAATGCTCGAGACATTAACGATAATTTTTTTATCGGTAGTTCCAGTATCTGGTTTACGCCGATTTTTGATATCCTGGGAAACCCATTTTCTAACAAAGTAATTGTTTAATAGCACTGTACTTGTGAAATTTGTGTTTACAATGTTTAGAATCTCCAATGGTGATTTGTACCCAAGCGTTAGCTTCTCTTGAGTGATGCCGTGCGACTGCACCACTACACTGGGAAAGGGCACAGACGCTTCACTTTGATGTTTTGCTTTGACAAATAACTCCTCCCATGATGTATAGGTAACTTTTTTTGCATCGGACCGGCCCGTGCTCCACTCAAGAACAGTTGTTGGTGTTTGGTTTGCTGAAAACGCACTGACATCCATGCTAACACCAATCAAACGTAGCTTCCTAGAGTCAGAGATTATTCCAAGCTTTCCTTGGAACGCAATCAGGTCCGTCATTGCCCTCGTTACACTCGACTCGTTCTTGCTCAAAAAAACTATTGTTGTTGGAGAAGCACTCGCTGCGGAGACCCACGCACTAGACTTGATCAACTCCCGTACAACTTTGTTCCCAATTCCTCTGCTTCCCCCGGTGACCAGAGCACAACTCATTTGTTTTCCCTTGTTTCAGCTGGCTCTTTTGATATCTAACCTTCGAGTTTGCTCCGTGCCCCCCCTTTTTCACTCAATGCTCAAAGTCAAAGTCACATGCTCAACAACAAATCAAATTTGACCATCTGCGTCATTGACTACCAAGAGTTCAGCCAGTTGGCCGCTCATTAGTAGCAGGGACATATAACGGAAACGCATTGTAGTGAGCCTTGAAACTAATAACAACATACATATAATTGTCTACATATACACGTAAAAATTCTCGAAGCAACGAGCTATATAAATCAGTAGTAACCGCCTGTACCAGAAGAGTAACCGTATCCAGCGTATTGGTTGTAAGCGTTGGCACCGGCGTTAGAAGCACCGTATCCCAGTTGTGAGTGTGCTTGTTGAGGAGTGGCACTGGCACTGCCGCTGGCCGGAGCAGCTCCGGCACCAGCAGCACCTCCGTTTCTCATGGCTTGTTGAGCCTGGTACTGGTAGTACTGTTGGAATTGGGCTTGTTGTTGTTGCTGTTGTTGCTGTTGAGGGTCAATAGCGGCACCAGATGCGCCAGAGGCAGAAGAAGCAACATTGGCACCAGCGGCTTCGTCAGCGGCAGCAGCGCCAGAAACAGAAGCAGTCCCGGCTGCGCCTTGAGCGTCTTGTGGAGAAGAGGCAGAAGCACCGGCAGCACCAGATTGACCTTGTTGGGTGCTTTGAGGTGGGTACTGTTGTTGTTGTTGTGGTGCACCGTAGCCGTAGTTGTATTTACCAGCTTGGTATTGTTGACCGTATTGGTTCATGGATGCAGCAGTGTTGTACTGAGGTTGACCGTATGGGAAACTTTGGCCGTAGAAGTACCCGTATGGCATAAAGGATGATCCGTATGGTTGTTGTTGTTGTTGTTGAGCTTGCTGTTGTTGTTGTAGTTGAATGTTGGAAGGTGATGGAGAAGCAGCAGAGCCTTGTTGGGCCAGATCAGCTGCAGAAGACCCAGCAGAAGCTGCGGTACCAGAAGAGTAGCCTGGGTACTGAGAAGCAGCACCTCCCATAGCAGCACTACCGTACTGTTGTTGCCCGTACGCTTGCTGTGGTTGTTGCATGCCCATGTAGCTCTGATCGTACATGGCTGGGTGCGAGTAAGCTGGGTAGTTTTGGTACATGTAGTATTGGGCAGCTTGTTGGTGAGGAGAGAATGCACCGGCGGTAGAGGCGTTAGCTGCTTGAGCGTAGTCGTATTGTTGTGGTTGAGAAGACTGAGCACCGTATTGACCAGCAAGAGGTTGTTGGTATTGTTGGTAGTTGGCGTACTGTTGCTGGTATTGGGAAGCAGCTTGTTGTTGGGCTGCAGCGGCGGCGGCGGCAGCTTGTTGTTGAGCAGCTTGAGCGGCTTGTTGTTGTTGTTCTTGGGCAGAAAGACCAGCAGCGGTTTCTGGTTGTTCTTGCTCTTTTGGTTCCGATTGTTCTTGTTTTTCTTCTTTGACATCTTCTCTTTGCTCTGAAGTAGCAGCTGGAGCAGCTGGAGCAGTAGCAACAGCAGCAGGTTTTTCAGTTTCTGCAGCTGGCGCAGTTTCAGTTTTCACTGGAGCAGCAGTTTCAACTTGTTCAGCGAAATCTTCAGTATCATCAGCTGGCAATTCTTGAACTTCAATTGGAGCTTCTTCTTTGATTTCAGGTTTACCTTGTTGTGCACTTTCTTGAGAAGCTGTTTTTTCTTGTTTAACAGATTGCAGTTTAGCAGGTTCAGGAGATGCACTTTTTTGTTGTTTTTGTTCCACATTTTCAATTTCTTTTTTCAATTCACTAACATCTTCCAAAATTTGATTTCCTGGTTTGGCATTGGAAGTTTTTGCAGCAGCAGAAGACGATGGTGATGGAGCAGTGGTTGTGGTTGTTGTTGTTGTTGTAGTTGTTGTAGATTTGTTGGCTTTCGCAGCCAATTTGGCATTTTTCGCAGCGGTTTGAGCAGCAAGTTTTCTTGCAGCTTCCTTTTCTTGGTTTTTCTTCACAGAAAGCAATTTATCAGCCCATGAAACACCCGGTTCAATTTTGCTCGAAGTTTTCGAACCTGCTGGTGCGTGTGCAGGAGTAATCACAGGAGTTGAAGAAGTGGATCCAATTAGTGGCTTGCTACCGTTCAGGCTTGCATTTGCGGTTGAAGCAGATGTTGCTGCTGCAGAAGAAGAGGATGAAGGTAGGGAAGATGAGGCAGAAGAGGAAACATTATGTGGGTTCCGAGATTTGCCATGCTGTTGACTATTGTTGCTGTTGTTGCTGTTGTTGTTGTTGTTCCCATAACGGTGATGACCATGTCCGTTGATACCGTTGTTATGCGAATGTCCTGCACCTACGCCACTACTACTACTATTATTATTGTTATTGTTCATGTTGTTATTGCTCGAGTTTGCACCCGCAGTCACTTGCGAATGGCCTGGCACAGAGTCGTTGAATTCAAATACATCATTATCATGTTTCTTGTTTTTAGTTTTAACAGGTTTGGTGACTTCATCCCATTTTGTGACTTCACCGCTAGTAATTTTATCAATAATAGTTTCAAGATCTTCATATTCAGTAACCAAATCAATCAAATCATCGTGAGTCCAATCTGGGAACAATTCTTTCAATGTATTCAATTTAAAAGTTATTTCCGAAGATAACTTGCTATTATTATGGTTATTGTTATTACTATTGGTATTTTTTTTCTTATCACTGGTTCTTATAGACGTCATTTCTTGTTTATTTGTTCTTTGTGTACTGGCTGAGTTATAGCTGTTGTTCAAGTCTGTTTTTTTTTTTTTTCTCGTTAGAAGTATTTTTTTTAATCTGCCTGATAGGGTTTAACTGTTTAAAGTCCTTTGTGTGGTATTCCTTTACTTGTTGGTTGATATCAGAGATGGTTTTACGAGTTTTTGTTTAGAAAGAATGTACAAGAAAGACTAGAGATAGCGAAAGAAAGAAGTATAAAACAAGAAGAAGAAGAAGAAGAAGAAGAAGAAGAAGAAAGATTCACAACACTTGATCTTAAGATAATTTCTCCAATCAAAACCTTGAAATATTGCAAACGACTGATCAAAAATAATTAGCAACACAATCTTGGAAAAGTTGCCATTAACTAGAAATTGTTAAAAAAAATTTTTCCAACCAGAGGAAACTTATCAAGATTATCATGAAACTCGCCACTACCTAAATGTGTTTGATACGAGCTAAATTAAGTAATCAAAAGAAAGAGAGAGAGAGGGTGAGTGGGCGTGTGTAAAATTGGGTGGTCAAAACTATGTGCAAATGTCTCGACTTTCAATAAACCTGGTCGATCAATGAATGAATGATTTCTATCGTGTTAAAAAAAGTCCCAGCATAGAATTTGTTGTTCGAACCAAAACTTCTTCAATCGAGACCAGTCGAATTAAAATATATCACACATGAAAATTTTTTTTTTTATTTTTTTTTCTTCACATTTTCTTTTTCTTTTTTTTTTCTTTTTCTTCTTGATTTTCCCCCAATTATTTATGGATTAAAGATTAGCCCAAGTACTATGTTTAGTATACTTAACTGATTAGGATATACACACTATAAGAAGACAACAAAAAAAAAAATAAAAAAAAGGGCTTTATACTTGGTTTGTGACGTTTTGTGACGTTTTTTATTATTATTACAAATCATCTGTTACGTCACATGTGATATTTGTATACGATTAAAACGAAAGACTGGATTATTGTTTAGGGACTGCGAGCTTCAGAACATACCAATGAGATAGTAAGACAAGCGTCAAAAAAGAAGCCAGTAACACGCTTTATGTGGGGTCAACCAGGCCACATTCAAAATAATAATTTTAAGGATGAACTTTTGCATTTATAGTGTATATGTACAGGAAAATAAGGAAATGATGGAAGAAAAGTTGGTGTGAAAAAAAAGAAAAAATGCTCGTGCAATAGACAAGTCTCACAAATACCTCCTTGATCTTGGTCACTATTCATGGTTTGTTTTCCGAGTTGGAGTCTGGCGAACTGAAATGTTCTTTTAGCACTTCGCCAATGTTATCTGGCAAATCGTCTTTGTCAAACGTGTCTATGGATCTGATACCCTTTTTAATTAATGCTACGTTCACACACTGCATGTATTCAGTCCATTGGTCCAAACAAGGGTTTTCCATGGATTCTCCTTTCAAAAATTCTTTATCATACCATGTACTAAAACATTGGTCATATTTTTTATGTAATTCAGTGCATTCTTTAGCGAAAACAGGAACGGGTGAACTAATTGACTGACCCATTTTTACCCAAGTATTTTTGGTTGATTTGTAGGATGGTTGTGGTAGAGTGTTGTTGCTATTTACAATATATTTTCTCCTTAATACACATACTATACAAGATGCTTGGCTCCTCATACACATTTAGAGGTTTTCTTCCACTGAAGCTCAGGCTTCGAGAAACCAAGACCAAAAGACAAATTAACTATTGGTTACCCGCCTTATACTGCATATATAGGTGTTTGATAGTGCTTGATACGAAACCATGGCTCATTAGTCCCAGTACTCTGATTACGTCAAAGCTTCCCTTTCGTGACAGATTATTTCGATGTGTCAGGCGATGATTCGTTTTCGAAAAATGGCGGATGAGCTTCTATCTCTTTTTGAGTTTTTTCGATAGAGGCTTTTAAGGCAGAATTGTTGCTGTTGTTTAGAGAATTCATCAAACACGTATGATACTTGTTCCATTCAAATTCACATATTTTTTCATTCTTGTTTGTGCTTCCGACATTAGATTGAGAGTTAGTTGTGGATTTGTTGCTAGAAGTGCTTAGAAATACTTCACTGTACCATTTGTTGAAACATTGGTCGTATTTTTGTTTATATTCGTTGCATTTAGGTTCAAAGCATGGTGTAGTCTTGGACATTGTGTAATGATATGGGGATGAGGAGTGGCGAGAATTTTGGTCTTGGTGCGTTGCATACTTTTATATAAAAGATTATTATAGATTAGGTGGATACCGGAAATGCACTTTCCACTTAGCTATACAAAAAAACGCACGAACAAAAAACCCGATATCAAAGCGCGCGACGGACAAACGTCGAAGGTTGCATTCAGCTAATCAAGCATTCTAAACATTCCATTTGCGAGTGACCACTACCACGTTCTATCAGCCCAAGGTGTCTCTAGTGCTTTCTTTAAACTCACGCACATTAACCCTCTCCATGATCTCGGGATCGTCTTCAAGTTCATCCTCTGATGACGACGCAAACTGCTGTTGGATCATTAGTGACATTTTCCGTTTCTTCCGCTGCTGTTTCAAGACACTTGCTTCTTCTTCGTCACCATCTTTGTCCGCATCACTGTCGTCCTCGGTTCCCCGCTGAACAGTCTTCCCCTTCAGCCCAGAAACAAAATTGCTTGCAGAATAGTCATCACCCAAGAGGTCATCGCTTTGAGTTGTACTGGTCTTTTGACCCATTACTTTTTTTGTCATTTTCGGTACATTCCCCTTGTTAAGCTTCTGCACCGTGTCTAGTATAGGAGGGTTCTTGAATAATTCACTTGTGTTATCGTAGGTTTGCTTGTGTGGGGTGTTTGGATTGGCATACTGGTTGTACATTTCCTCGCGTACCATGTTATCATTCTCACCGTTCTTATTTTGCACACCGGCTACATTTTCATCTGTGTGCTCAGTCGCATTTCTCAAAGCGTTTTCAGTATCGTCGCCGTTTTGCTCCTCTGCTGCTTGTCCATTGGGGTGTAAACTTGCTCTTTTCAGTGCAGAGTTTTTCTGCGGAACAGTCATGTAGGACAAGTCTTTCAAATTCCCTGCTGCTTGAAACATTTTTTTGTGGAATTCAGCATTGTGCAAAATGTTTTCAAACTTCTCGTTGAAACTTTGCACCACGGGTTGGATTTTCGTTGTGATGATGTTGGAGATTTCCAAAATATTGTTGTCAATGGTCTGCAACTCTAGTGTTATCTGTTGGTCCAGCTGTTCTATCTCCATAAGTTCTGTGGGTCTTGTCTTTGCGTGTCTGTTGTCTCCTGGTCCATTCAAGAAGGCCTTGCATAAGAGTTTTAGCTAAACAAACTGTTGACATTGTTATCGCTTGTGTTTTCAAATGCTAACGTGTTTTCGCGTAAAACAAGTCACCCGAACATTGAGCTATCTGGAGTGTGCTGTTTAAACGCACATTGGTGGTCTGCGTGTTATTCTTCAATCCAGACACGTGCTTTGTCGTTAAATTAGTATACAATGCTATAAACTGTTGATTTTTAATTTCGGATGACACTAGCAATTATTGATAAAAGATTATTAGTTTGATGTATATATATATATATGTCAGCTTTTGAAGAGTACTAATAATTATATCTCAGTATGACCCTTTCTTATACATCTGCTGACTCATACTTGGCATAAAATCTGTCGTATTTATAATAGCCTTGGAAACTCTCTACGTATGGGAAATGCTTACTGTATTTGTATCTTCCTCCCAAGTAAAAATCAACACTAAAAGTGATAAAAATCAAGCCGTACCAAAATGCCACCAACCATTCAAAAACGGCACTCAGTGAGTTTTGTGAGATTGCACCAAACAAAATAGCCCATAAAATGGCAAAGCACACCCAAACTTCTTTCCAAATACCACTGACAAAATATTTATTGTTTTTTTTGTGTTCTGGGTGGATTGTTCTATAATGCATCCCCATCAAAATGTATTCGGTTCCACTCAAGATCACAGAAATGGCTAAAAACAGCAAAAATAGGGAAACCATCGTTATGTGAACTCTGTGGTGATATCTCGTGCTGAAAATACTGCAAATCAAGATACAAACTTCACCAATACATGCGCTAACAAAAGCGGCAAACATCAAATTTCTCTCATCTTGACTAAACCAAAAGGGCATATAGAAAGGGTAGTCCGTGTGTTTGTACTGCTGGTCCAAGTACTCCGCCTGCACCTGCAAGTCGTCTCCAGCTTGGTGCACGGTTGTCGTGGGAGAGCCCGTGTGGTCTGTATTGGACAAAGTGGAGGAGGATGAAGCAGACGACTGTGGAGAGTGGGGCTCGATTTTTGGTACCTGTGCTTCTTTCGCTTTCACTTTGTGTGTTTTCACAAAAGAGTGTTTCATGAAGGGCCATCTCCCGCATCTTTGGAAATACTCCAATGCCAAAGTGATGCAGTAAAACAACCCTTGCATCCCGGCAAGCGCAATGAACAACGGTTGCAAGTTTGTGGCACCAATATCACTGATATACACTAACCCGCTCCCGTGCACATACTGCGCACTCTGCATCCATGAGTAGATTGGTCTTCCTTGTACACCCCAGCAGATTAGCAAAGCCATCAACATCCCCCACCACGAAATGACTCCTATCCATGGCATAAGAAAGAAATAGTTTCCTGGTTTGTAATTCTCGAGTATCGACATTGTTATTGAGATTTGTGATATTACGGTTTGTGGATTTGTTTTGTTTTTTTTCTTTTTTTTTTTTGTGGAGATATATTCGTATACTTGGTGTGAGATATGTTTGTTGGAGATTTGGAGAGCCGAATTAGAGAGTATTATTCGAGGAACGCAGGAAAAATATCACAAGATGAGATTAAATATGGAAAACGAAAGAGTTTAGGGAAGTCGAAAGATGTTCCGAATTTGAGGAAACAGGAAAGTGTCTAATACTGTACTCCTACAGAAGAACAAGTACATAGAAGATATCTAAGCACGCAACTGCTAGACACAAGTGATTTGCCAAGTTCAAAAGAGCAAAAGAGTGCACGATCAAGAGCCAATTACTAAGCCTCACAAGGCTAGAGCAGGAAAAAGGAAAGAATGGAACTCATAGATGAGATACAACCCATCTCTTGAAATTTCACTGACTAATCTTTTGTTACCTGATTTTTTCAGTGTTTTTAGTGTTCCGAACTGGCACAATATTTTTACATTCCTTTTCTGGTTTCTGTACTTCAACTCTCTCTATTTATGTGGGTACCTTTTTTTTTTCTTTAATAATTCTCTCCAGCAAAAGTGACGTATTTTTTTTTTCAAATCATCGGCTACAACTTTATGGCTAATAATTTCTCTTAATTTCTGTAATTTTTCTCGAACAAAAATATCTCAAAACTCTGAGTAAAATTACACAGCTGAAAACTGTACAGAAGCGCAGATCATCTTTGTTTTTTTTCCGTGGTGAGTGGAATACACCCGTATTGTGTTTTCGGGTTTCGGAAATAAAATAGACCTTGAACCTGAACCTCGAAACAAAGCCTCGGAAATAACCCCTATGGAAGAACCTCGGACCTCCAGCTCGGGAAAACCAACACGACGCTCGGATTTTACTGTTGCCGCTGTCGTTAGGAGAGAGAGAGAGAAAGACAGAGGGGAAGGGGGGCATGTATACGAAATCTCACTGTGGATTTGTGTGCCTAAGAATGCCCTAAGAAAAGGCAACGTTGACACGGCAATTGCGCAGGCATTGTTTTTAGATTTGGAGAGAAGCAGGGTGTAAGAGGGTGATTACAATGGCGGTTCTCTGACACGCCACCGTTCCTGATGTTTGAGCGGCCACTTTCAGATTGTCAAGCCTCATCTATCTCGCAATTTTTACGTGACACGGCGGTATTATATTGATGCACATCTCATCAGGGTGCGTTGAGCAAATCTTGCAGTTTGTAATACGATTGATACTTGCTTTGCTTGCGCCCTAGTGTTTGGGTTTAGCATTCTATTCATTTACTCAGCTGGACCAGTGGTTGGTACAGTGGCGCTGGTTGATCAAACTACTCACTTGGCCTTATTGTTTCAATAAATGAACACTTGAATTTTTAAGGATTCCCACGAAATAAACTAAGAAGATTAAAAGTGAGTATAAAAATTACATTGATTAAATTGCCAAAAAAAAAATAATACATACTATAGTAATAAGTAGCTAATATAACGTGTAAACTAACTGTTTTTCAATATCAACCTCATAGTTGACTGATTAAACATAACAATAATAAAAATGTAACAGTTGTAGTAACACTTTCTAATATACAGTGACAAGCAGAACCGAGACTCCATATGATTGTGCAAAGAAACCTTTAGGAGTAGTCCACGGTGGAACCATTAGTGACTCACCCAACACTCACGTTGTTCGTGTTGGAGGCCCCTTAGAAAACCTCTTTGAACAAAGATTGTCTTTTTTCCTGGTGATCATTGTTGATGCTGCTCTCCTCTTCTTCAGGAGCATCTTCATCGGAAACTTCTGTGGTGGCTGGGACTGCAGGGACAACTTCGTGTTCGGTGGTTTCCACAACGGTTTTCTTAACAGGGGCAGGTGCTTCCTCAGAGACTTCAGCAACCTCGTTGTCCAACGGTTCGTCAACTAGACTTCTTGGAACAGTTTCGTCTGTTGCTGGTTCCAATTCGGCGCCCAACTCAGACTCGACTTTGGCCAATCTGTAGGCGGAATCGTGCTCGGCTCCTTCGGCTTCTGGGTCTTCAACAGGAACTTCTTCGGTTAGAACGTCGTCTTGGACTAGTTCAGAGGCGGTAGCTGGAGCGGAAACTTCAGCGACTCCTTTCTTTTCAGCCTCAGCGACTTCCCTTTTCCCAGCTTCAGTCACTGCGTTCGTTTCAGCTGGACCGCTCATGTTGGCTTCTTTCAAGTTTGCTTCGCGAGCTTCTTGCTCTTTCTGTTTCTCCTGTGCAATCAATGTATCCAAATCTTTCCCAAAAGTCGATCTAATGTACAACCCTCTACTCACAATATTAACGTGATTTTCTTCTTTCAATTTATCCAACAAGTTATATTTCTCTTTTGATTTTGTACCCAAATCTTCCAAATTCTTTAATTTCTCCAATTTCACATCAATCTCTTGTTGCAATGTTTGTTTAACTTTTTCATTCAGTTGCAAATCATGTTTGTGATTTTCCAAATTTTTCTGTTGAATAATCACAAATGCTTGTTCTCTGGCCTGTTCCACTTGTTTCATCACCACTTCGTTGTCGTAAACCTGGTAGTCGTACTTGTTCAATGGTTCACCAGTGACTCCCTCGTTTGATGGTGTCGTTGTCAACACTTTATCTTTGGCAGCTTTTTTAGTCTTGATATCTTTTGTAATCTCATCAATAGTGGCTTCATGAGCAGCAATATCTTTTTCAAAACTTTCAATTTTTGTTGTCAAATCTTCATCGTCTTCCAAGATCTTGTTGATCTCGTCGTTATGGGATTTAATCTGTTGTAACAAATCAGGAATATTGATCAGTTCTCCTGTTTTTTCAATTTTAACCAATTCTTTATTCAAAGTTTCTTCTTCTTTAACGTGTTGTTTTTCAAATGCAGTTCTTGCCCTTTCACGTTCCTGTTGGTCTTTTTTGTTCAATTTGTACAATTTTGTTTCTTCCTTGTTGTAACGGGTCTTTGAAGCAATTTCTTGATCTTTACGTCTTTGTTCCACAGTCTTGGAATCAATTTCACGTAACAATGGACTAACAATTTTGTAGGCAATTTCATCCAATTCCTTTTGACTCAACAACAATCCACCACCCAAATCAACTTTGTTTTTTTTCAACAAACGCGCTTGCTCATTGGCATCGTACTTTTTGGTAACATACTCCACAGCAGCTTTGTTGAATTCTTCATTACTAAAAAGAACCAGACTTGGATCTCTTTTACTAACCGCTTCAAATTCCATCGCATTCATTTGTTTCAGCACAGACTCTCTGGCCAAAGCCAACACATGCGAGTGGGCATGCGCATTCAAGTACAAATCCCTTTTGGCTTCTTCTTCTTCTCTTTCTTTTTTCAAAATAGGCCCCGATTTCTCAGCAGCAACATGTGCATATTTTTCTCCCTTGGAATCCAATTTGTAATCCAATTGGTCGTGGAACTGGTCCACTGCAGAAGCAGCAGCCTTGTTGGCCTGGGCATACCACTCGGGAACACCTTTCCCCAAAACCTGGTGTTTGAACTCCATGGTCTGCTGGTTTTCCCTTTTGATGTAGTAATTGAATTTCAAATTTTTGTTTCCAACAGCCACCCCTTGGTCGTCGATCCCAGAGGCTTTGGCAATTCTCTTGTGTGCATTACGCTCAGCACCGGTCAACACTTTGGACAAGTTGATGTTTCCCGTGCTGATCTTGGTTGGCAATTCTGCTTGCACAACGGTGTGGGTCTTTTTTTGTGATTTAGTCTTTGGTGTTTTCTTTTGAATAGCTTGTTTAGCCACTTTCTGCAAAGTTTGTGTGTCAAACAAAGTTCTATTAGCATCTGTACTGGCCGTGCTCTTCAAAGAAGGAGTAGTAGAAGTCTTGTTAGCAGCAGCAGCAGTGGTGGTAGTAGCAGCAGAGCTTGTCTTTGCAGCAATCTTGGATGCATCTGGTCCCACCAATAATCTCTTGTATTGTTCTTCTTTAGTCAAGTGATGTTCTTCATCTTGTACATTGGTCAATACAGAAGAGTAGTAGTGTTGTGCAGCCAATGAAGCAGCTTTGTTACTGCTTTTTTGTGTGTCTGCAAATCCAGTAGATTGCTGAATGGCAGGAGATTGATAGAATCCATATTTCAATTTAGCTTTGTATAGTGCTTCTTTAGATAGTGGTTTCCCATCAACTTGGTATACATTTGGTGTCTTGTAAGACTTGGTGGTATCAGTGGTGGTGGTGGTGGTGTCAACAGTAGTCGTAGTACCACTCCCTTCGCTCGTTCTTGTGGTTCTATCCAATGCAGATACTAAAGACATTGCTACTTGGTTGTTGCTTCTTGTGGTTCTACTTCTTTTTTTTTTTTTTTTTTTTAACTGCTTGTCTTCTAACTATTAGGAAGATTATTACACAGATGCATACACATACACAGACACATACCCACACATACACACACACACACATTACTTTATATACTAACAACAACAACAATAGTCAACCACAATTAAACAAAGTCTGATAATCAACCTTTATCCCTAATATATCAATATAATAAATAACGAATGATATAATAATATAATAATGAAATATATATAATAATGTACCCTTAATATATATCAAATAACTCTTCTATGCATACACAGTATATATACAAACAACCAAAAAAACCAAACAATCAAACAATCTAATAATCTAATAATCAAACAATCAACCAATTAAAATTAGAAATATTTGACATAGTATTATTTATTAGTAGTACAGCAATAATATATATAATAAACTAATGTAGTAATATTATCGGAACTAAGCTAAGCTATACTGTATTATTGTGTAGATATATTTCATTAGATAGCATAGGATAAATACAATAGAATAGAATATTATTAGACACTGAGATTAGAATGGAAGAAAGGAACAATTACACACACAGTATATATACACACTGTGTTTGTACGTGGTATTAATGAGTGTATGTCGGAGTAGTATACGTAGAGGGATAAGTATACGTAGTAGGATAAGTACGTGGTATTAATGAGTGTATGGCGGAGTAGTATACGTAGTAGTATTAGATGAAACATTATCTGGTTAGTTAATTTATTATCAGAGTATTATGTATTATAAAGGATAGATGCTAATTGGGAGTAGAACAGACAAAAAACATAAATAGGGGGGGAGATAAAAAAAGAAAAAAAAAATAAGAAGAGGGGTGTGTGTGTGTGTGTGTGTATAGTATAATAGTATAATAGTATAATACATGGGGTGTGTGGGTGTATGATATAGCGGTTGCAAAATGGGAAAAAAGAGAAAAGTACAGGTTTTGAACATATTGTTGGGCACCCAATGAATGGTTTATATCACCTTTGAGAAAAAAACGACTAATGGTTCACAGCATGTACACATGTACATTATGTTTTCATTTAAAAATGTATATATAGCAAAATGTGTAAAACTTGAGCAAAAGCAATGCCACCAAAAACTAAGCTATCGGTTAGTGAAGAGTTTAAGCACTAACTATCACTTATGGAAGATGCACGTGTCAATGAGTGGCAATTAAAATTTCCAGCGTGTCTAGATCTGTCTTAATGGGATTTTTGAGTCACATGATGATGATGATAATAATAATGATACTGATGATACTGATGATACTGATGATACTGATAAGAGATAAAAGAGTTTGGGTCAAGGGTGAACGCATTTATTTGATAAGTAATTGGGACAGCGTGTGAGTATCAATTAGTGAACGTGAAAGTATCATAAATGTAATGTTTTTTTGAATACTCCCCCCCAAAAAAAAAACCCCTGTAATGCTAAACAAGCCTTGTCTTCTTCCTGTACATTTGTCAGAACAAAATCATAAACCAGTCCAAGCTCTGCATGCAATATTCAAGTACAACACATGGATTGGTTTTCAGTTCAAAAGTTATGAAAACAACAAATTTACCGGGTTTTTACTGTGAATCTGAGCTCATTGTAATGCAATTACCTAATGCATTTACTGCAACGATCACGTGACACAATTAGAAAAATGTTCCTGAAACGATAGAAGAAAAAAGAGAGATATATATATGTAGAGAGAGAGAGGAATCTGCAATGAATTTTAAAAAAAAAAAAAGTTTGTTTACATCAAAGAACTAAATAGGAAGCAAAATGATGATAATGATGGTTTAGGATTTCCAAAGAAAACGGTGATCTTTGAGGTAAAGCGAAGAGTTAAACAAAAACTAAAAGAGTATTTTATCAATTTTAGCCACTAAAAGAAAACATTGATCTGTTTTAATTAGTTGGCACAAGTTTGAAAGGAAAACACCACAGAGGAAAGAACCACAAAACCCAAAAACCATGTCCAACATGTCCAACATGTCCAACATGTCCTCAGACCAAATGGCTCTTTTACACCATTTGAAATCAAAAAACTATGTAAATCAAACTGTTGTACGGTATTTTCAAGAGTTGGTTAAGTTGGAGAAAGATCATACAAGAAGAGTGAGTGCATTGCAGGAGAAATATATGAGTGTTTTCACAAAGACTACACCTGATTCAGGGAAAATGCAACAAAAAGTTATATTGGATTTTATCAATTTACAGAAAAAAATGGTGCATAAACAGGGGAAACTCGAGGTATACATGGAGAAAGATATTATCCCTGACTTCAATACCTACCAGATGGATGCAGGAGTTTCATTCAAGACATATGAGACTAAGATGGTTAAATTGATGGAACATAAAGAGAGTTTGGAGAAGATGATACGTACAATGCAGGATAAGTTGGATAAAGTTCAGGTTAAAGTAAGAGAATGCGAATTGAATTGTTATAACCAATTAGGAATTAAAGAAAGTGAGGCTGTTGAAAGAAACAGAGGTAAATGGAAACTAGTGGAACAAGAACTGCTGGGGAAACTGGATGTTTTACAGATGGACTATAAGAAATTGAAAGAACATTGTGAAATCGAATGGCAAGAAGCTCAAAGAGAAATGGAAAAATGGGAAAACGACAGAGTCAAGCATTTGGTTGATGTTTATTACCAATATGCAGGGCTGAAGATGGAATATGATAGAATAGAGGGAGAAAAATTGGAGGTGTATATGAATAATGCAACGGGCGTAGTGAGTGACATTATTCAACCACCACAAACCATTACAACGAGCAAAGCACGAAACACTAATCATAGACCACAGACCAATGCGACAAATGAAAGGAACACGAACAAAATGAGTGCAACTACAATGGGCGATGCTGCGCGTTCTCCACAGATTAGTCGAGATAAGCTGAGCGAGACTGCTTATATTTCTCCCACTACAAACGGGAATGTAGTGGAACTCGTCAGTGCCACTCCAAGCCCACCAGTGCCGCCAAAAGATCACAAGGCCGAAGTCTATCAGGAAACTTTGAGGAAGCTGTCGGATCAGTTGGGAAATTATCAAGATAGTTTGCAGCAGGCTGAATGTAGTACACGGGTGTCATCGTTTGAAACTGTTGGAGAAGAAAGTCATGTGGATAAAACATATTATCCATATAATCAAACAATAGATGTTCTACAAGAGAAGGTTGATGTGGTTATAAAGGAAACAAGAGGTGAAAATGATTACAATGGTTTGGATTTTTCTGCAAACAAAAGGAACTCGCGCAAAAATAGTGTGTCTGGATTCAACAAGAAAGGAGTGCATGAAAGCAAAGTTCACACTCCTGCTCCCCGTTCTCACACCTCTCCAAAAAAAGTTGACTCGAGCCCCTCTAGAAACCACACTTTTAACGACAGCAGTTTGATGGAGATCACGCAGCAAGATTTTATCGACGAAACGGCTCATCCAGATACAACAATAAATAACAACTACATGTATTCAGAAGACGAGGAAGATGACGAAAGCAGAGCCTGCCCAGCATTTAATTACTCTCCTGAAAGACCAAAAAGCTATGCAAACACAAGTGTCACCACCATTGAAAGCCAGCACTCACGCACAGCAAGTGTCACCAGCACATCACCAAGCACGGCAAACGAGGCATACTTTTCACCGCATGCTCAAACAAATAACGACAAACACAATAATATCAGTCCACCAAAAGACGCAAAGTTTTTCTCATCAACAACTTTCAGTATCTTGAAATCAATTCCAGACATGGAAAAGGCTTCGTCCAGCTGGAACAAAAAAAGTGCAAGCAAGCAACCTCCACCACTGCCTACTAGGGAACCTGAATTCGAGGACAGATCTTCAACTGCTTCAGCCCACTCGCGAGCCACGTCTGTGTCCACCACAAAAATAAACTCTCCACCTCAAAGAGTGCGGCCAGTAACTCAGGTCACCGCACAGCCTGTTATGCAGCCAGTTCCACAATATATTACACAGCCAAAACAGATGAACCCGCCTCCAACGATGTCATCGCCAACTTTGGGGCTTTCGAACAACAACAAGCCAATGGGAAACGCCACACCAAGCGGCAATGTAGATCCGTTGAAAGTAGCTGTGGAAAGAATGAGAAGGGAAAGAGACGCAAGAAAACAAAAACAATTGCAAGAAAAAGAGTTTTTAAAACAGCAAAGAGAACAAGTGATGAAAATGGTGGGCGATGGTGTGGCACAGCTTGAACAAGAGCAGGCAGATTACGGGAGAATAAGTTCTGTGACAGGTGCAAAGTTAGTGCCGTTTACAAAAAAATAGCTAACGTTTCGAGCGAAAGTACTTTCTCATACCAAATAAAAATGTAACATTATAAAATTCACACAAGTAACACAACCCTATATAAATTGGCCCCTGATCCGCCGAGCCAGCTGCATGTCTTTCTTCATTACCGTTATGCGTTTCGCATGCAAAGCTAGCAAATTGGTATGCTCTAGCAAACCGACCAAATAGGCCTCGCTGGCTTCCTGCAAAGCCAAGATTGCCATGCTCTGCCACCGCAACGGCTCGTCGACGCGGCCCGTGACAGGATCGTGCCCAGAGTATTGGTCCGTCACCTCTTTCACAAGTCTTGCAAACGGAATTTTCGATATCAAAAGTTCTGTGGAATTCTGGTATTTCCGAATCTCTTGCAGAGCAAAATCACTGGGTTTGTATCTGTGTTTTTTGATCCTTTTCTGTGTGTTGTGCTGCTGCTTCGAGACTGAGCCCTCAGATGCGTGCAAACGGTCCTGTTGTTGCAATGTGTCCGCATCTTGTCTTTTGATATATGATTCTTGTAATTGTTTTCTGCGCTGTCTGTTTTTCTCTAGCAATCTAAGAGCACGCTCATTTAGCGATTCTGTATTGTTGTTTGTGTTCATTCAGTGATGGGTTTTTGTTGCAGTTTGGAACTGTAGTGTCTAGCTTTAGTTATTCTGGTAGTTTTCTTAGGTTTACTTTACGCGTTTGATTTCGGACAGCTCAAGTTTGTTGATGTTTATTGAAGATGAAGAGATCACAGAGCCCGTTGACTGCCCGCCCCGCTCTTCCAATTCATGACTTTTGTTTTTTTGCTAATTTTTCGCGCGAAAGATCAACCAAATAACTTTATAGTTTGACTTGTATCCTGTTTACTTCAGATTCTCCGTACTATCCATTGAAATAGCTCGAATTGATCAGAAGCAACAAGACCACCAAGCAGAAATGGCACCAGGCGCACGTCAAGAAGTTTACATTATTATTAAACCAGGTTCCAACCACACACTTGTTCAAGTAGTGGGAAATGTGGACAATGCGTTTAGTCCTCCACACTATTCCATACCAACACAGGTATACTACAGCGAAGAAACAAACCAGTATGCAGCAGAACCATTTGCCGGTGAACTGCCAAGTCAAAACAAAATAATACAACCAATTGTGCGCGGCTCCATTGTGGACTTGGAGGCGTTCCAGCACTTCTTGCTGTTTGTTTACAAATCGCTTGTTGTTGCAGAAAACTTGCAATCGCTAAAAGAAACCAGTGTGCCGAGCACTGTTGATGGATTGCCGTCCTTAGTCAATATCCCAATGATTTGCACTTTCCACCACTCTACCACCAAAACGCAGATGGAGAAGTTGACTCAATTTTTTTTTGAAAACCTTGGAGTAAATGCTTTGATGTTTTTGCCTAGCGGTATGTCATCGCTTTATGCGTTTGCAAACAATAACAACAGCGGGAACGGTGTAATCATTGACATTGGAGCCGAAAAATTTGATTTAATTCCAATTTGCGATTTTGTTGTTCAGTCACATTTGTGTTACACCTCGAGAGTTGGTGGGAACAGTATAAACGAGCAGCTTAGCTTGAAGTTGGGTTGGAAAAACCCGGAAAGCATAGAAAACTTGAAAAAATCTGACATTTTTGAAGTCTTGCCTGACTACAACATTGACGAGATAGCTGTGGCGAACAAAAAGGCCAGTACTGACCAAAAAGACAAAGATAGTAGCTTGCCAAACACTTTTTTGGATGGGAATCTTCAAGAAGACGAAGAAGCTGACGAAAATGAAGGGGTCATGGATATTGCAGAGATTGTGACCAGCGGCAAGGACACACGGAAGCTTTTGGAAGAAAGAGAAAAGAGCAAGAGCACCAAGAAAAACAGCGAGTTGGAAGAAAACGTATTTTACGATGCCGCAACTCAGCAGACTTTAACTGTGGGTAAAGAGAGATTCAGTGGTTGTGGTAAATTGCTCAAACAAATATCTTTGAAACTCGGAACAGCTTTGTCGCAAATCCCTGACCTAAACAAAAGAAGAGTGCTTTGGGAAAACATTGTTCTTGTGGGAAACACTGCGTCAATCACAGGTTTTAAAGACGTTTTGCTGAAAAGATTAATACACGACCATTTGATTCAAGAACCTGAATCAGAGTTCAAAAAAAGAGAAGAGGCCTTTTACGCTAGTGCGACGAAAAAGAAGGGCAGATACGTTGGCCATGTTATCGCTTTGGACTACGTGAACCAAATCCCAATTTCAATCAAAATAAACAAAACACCAGAGTATTTCCCTCAATGGAAGAAATTTGGGTATGGTGAAATTGAGTTTTTGGGAGCGCAGATAGTAGCAAGACAGGTTTTCAGTCACTACAATGAACAATATTTTGTAACAAGAGAGAAGTACAACGAGGCTGGGCCAATGAGTTGTTGGGCAGTGAGCATGTAATTGATTTTATGTACTTTGTGCTTTTCGGGTTGAAGGCACAAACAATTATAAATATATAATAAGCGTTACACCGGATTGTTAATTAGAGTATTTTCCTGTAGATTAATGTTGGTCTGTAACTTTTTTATTGCTTAGTGAGTTCAAATCTTGCATTTCAGAGCTAGACCCACTTTGAAACTCGTCAGCTGTGTATTCTTCTTTTGTGAAAATTTCTTTTTGAGAACGTTCATCGGCTTGTTGACTCTGGTTTTCTAAGTGGTGCTCTTCGTCATTTTGGTGTGCTTGAACAGCTGTTGCTTCATCAGGCGTGACTTCTTTTCCTTCATCACCAATCCATTTCTTGAAACCAGGGACCATGAAATTAGCTGTAATCACTTGTTCAGACTGATACAAAACCAATGGAACCAACAACTTCCCCAATTTGCTTTTGTCGTTCCCATATTGAGAAGTAATCAATGCAACACCTAGAGCCGCAGTTTTCGCACTGGTACAAAACAAAATGGAGGTGGCATCTCTCTTATTAAAATAGAATTTTTTGAAAAAAGATGCAAATCTTCCATTGTTTTCCTCTTTAAAAATAAGAGGAATGAAAAATGGCCTCACCAAAATAAATGAAAGAACTGTGAAAAACAAGTAGATCCCGACGTTCCAAAAGCAAACAAAAATGATTGTAACGTGAGAGACACTTGTAAAGGCGTGCTGGTAAAAAGCAGTGGAGAAACTGTTAAACATGATGGCCAAAAGACACCATGACCCTAATTTACCCAAGTGGAACGTCTTGATGACCCAATTGATCTGCTTCACATATCTGATTCTTAGTAGCTGACCAACAAAGATAGGTACAAAAACACAACACCCGATTTGCTGCATGACTCTTCTGTAAACATTGCTCACAGAATCTCCGTTGGCAGGGTTCCCAAATTTGAAAGACCCTTGCAAGTATAATTGCCCCAAGGCAGGCGTGATGAATGCCCCTGCAACGTTACCGATGATGACTTCACAAACTGTCAAAGTTTCGTTCCCACCGGCTTTTTTCGTCATAACAACATTAGACGCAACTGTTGTTGGAGAGTTCATAGTGACAATAATACCAACTAGAACCCATTTGTCGATTGTTTGGTTGTTACTTTTCAAAATGGCCAAACAAAACCCAAAACTGATAGCTGATGTGATCAAAAAGGAAAAAACTTGGGTTAGCAAATGTGCACGCCAGTTTGCAATGTTTTTGAGAAATTTTTGATGAGGAATAGTACAACCACTTTTGAAAAAAATTATAGCCACTGCAAGATACCCAATAGAGTACTGTGCCGAGATGATCCCTTCATCACGGGCAAATTCGGGCCACCATCTGGCAATAATAATCAAAATTGCTAAAGTGAAGAAAAACCACTGTGATTCACAGTATAAATACACTGCTTTAGCGTATCTTTTCCAACGAGGCTGCAAGGGCGTTTCAGACGCAGCGGTTTCATTTTGCCCGACTGGTTGAGTAAAGTTCTGGAGTTGCTCATTTGATTTTTTCATCTCCAGAGCTTGCGGCTGTGCCGTAGAAGAGGGTTTGGTATGCTCTTCTGACATGATATTAAGTTTTGATTAGAGTGACGTTTCTTGGAAACAAATATTTTCAAATGCCTCGGTCTTGATTGGTTTCACAGTTATGAGTGAATATTGAAACAGAATGGTCCAGTAACGTGTTCAAGCTGTAAGCAAATGAGACTTGTTATTGACAAAACAAGTTTGGGTTTCTTGTTGTCTTTATATATAATTCTTGAAAAATGATCATCGAAATTGTTTAGCAGATGCAAGCTTACCAAGTACATATCAGAAGTTCAAGTACACAGTTATAATGATCAACGGCTTATTTTAGATATCGGTATTGTGCATTTTTCCCACCACACGGCATTCACAATTCCACATTTTTTTTTTTGCCAATGACACAGTTTTTTCTTTTTTCTTCAATCTTTTTACCCACATAAACATTATTTTGCCGAGACTTTTTCTAATTTAGGCTAGATATTTTTGGCTGATAAAACGCTAGATCGTTTTAGTGGAAGGTAGTTATTGAATGACTTTTTGATTGATTTAAAAAGGTATCTGGTTTTATGTTGGAAATATCCGTAGGCGCTTGTTTTTAATCACGGCTTCGGTTTTGTGTTTCAAACTATTATAATGCGACTCTGTGATAACATAATGGATGTTAAATCGCAAGTAACTTTGCAATGTGTCACGCATAATGAAGATCACAGGTGTTACTCAGAAAAGCACATGGCTTTCATCACAGGAATGACAAATTCATCTAACGTCATTTGCGGATCCTTGTTATAAGCATATTAGAATGACGATTTCCAAAGTTGTTGAATTGATCATTTCACGTGATCATTGAGAATGTATGTCGCGCTTTTCTCGGAAGATTGTTTTGTGTGTTGTCCGAAGTTGTAGTCTTTTTCTTCCTCCAAGACCGAAATTATTCAAAATGTCGCTACCGGGACGTGAAATTACACTTCTACAGCAAAGAGATAATGAAAAGCAGCATTTCTTGACTTGCTGCATGTTTCTACTAAATAACACAACAGGGGTTCCGTTCCAAGCTCAGTGCTCCAAGTTGCAACCCCCCCTACCAAAAATATTACTCTGGCAACAATTTTCCGACGTGACGTCTCCCATTGATTGAAATCCGTTCTATCATGTCCAAACTATTTAACAAACCAGCAAAGACGTTGCTTGTGGCATTGTCCTGGATCCCAGTCTACCTCACAGTTACAAACCATGTATTTTTTGTAGGAAAAATCAAAGGAAGATCCATGTCTCCCACTCTGGAAAACCACGACTGGGTGCTCATATGGAAATGGAATTGTCATAGCATGAGTAATTACAACCGGGAAGATGTCGTTTTCTTCAAATCGCCCATGAATCCCAAAATAGTTTTTTGCAAAAGAGTCAAAGGTGTCCAGCACGATAGCATCACTACAAGGCCTGTTCCTCAAGTTGATTCCCAAAAAACACAACCACCAGCTGTTGAATATAGCAGTAGGAAACAGAGGAATTTGGTGCATATACCGAGAAATCATTTATGGTGTGAGGGAGACAATGTTTTCCACTCTGTAGACTCAAATAATTTTGGTCCAATTTCCACAGGATTGTGTGTTGGGAAAGTAACACATGTGATATGGCCACCGTCTAGGTGGGGCACAGATTTGAATCAGTTTCAAGGCAGAGGTGATATTAGGTTGAGTAGGTGAGCAAGTTAGGATGAGCTTGTATTTTACAATTGGAAAGTTTTTTGTTTGCACAATAGCAGTACGGGAATTATTTATCTTGTAAATAAATAAATAAATGTCTATAAAATTGTATCTTGCACGTCCAGATGTGCAGTGTCGATTTCTAAACAAGAATAAAAATCGCTGGTGTTTCTTTTCATATTATGGTTGAAAGGATTTTTCCCCGCAATCAATGTTGAAGAAAGAGCTTCGTTGCGTTCATAAATGTTAGATTCTTTCTGGTTTTCGTCCTGTTCCATTGTTTTTACACACTGTAGTTTCATATCAAGCATGATTTCACTTGATTGAGCGCTGTTCAATAAAAATTCAGTTTTGGATCTGAAATAATCCATTTTGTCTTCGTGTTTTTCAGATTCAAGCATTGGTTTGTATGAACCAATGCACAATTGCGGGAACTTATTGTGAAACTCATAAAACCCACCTTTCAAGATGTATAAATTGGGATAGTACAAATCCGGATAGAACTCCAAATTTAAGTTTCTATCAAACCTTCTGATAAACTGAGCTAGAGTCGGAGACCTGTATTTGGTGTACTCACAGTACAACACAACCAAAGTTTCATTGCTTTTTTGCAAAGTGCTGCCCAAGTTTGGCCCTTCAGTTTGAGCTTCCGAGTGACCAGTTTTTTGGAAAAAAGAATTTGCAGATGTATTATTTGTGAAAAAAAAGTTTTTCAAATTGATATGATCATCTATGTTTGTACTGTTGATAATATGTCCTGCGTTGTATTCTTCTTCGAATCTACAGTCAACAACAATCATGTTTTGATGGTTCTTTTTGAAAACACCCTCAAACTCTTCACAAGTTATGTAAGGAATACCATTAGGACAAAACTCTCTGTGTGTGTCATCTAAAAGTTTGCCAGTTGTCATTGCTTCACTTTCGCCACCAATATTTGGGTTTGCATTGTCTGGAGCCAAAGATACAGAAGAAGAGTATGTCGGAAAGTCACCAAATTGAGTGCTGTTCGCTGCTCCGTTGCTATTAACGTTCGTTTCCTTGTTGCTCTCTGTTGCATAACCTGATTTCATGAAACTCGTAGTGGAAGATATTTCAAAAGAGTTGTCTGTATTGATCTTGTAAAGCAAGCTGTTTTTTTCAGGCGTCACCGGAGTGTATCTATCTGCTGATGCCGGTGTCGACACTAAGGAGGAATTTGTGAGATTGCTCATTGTTAGATTTGGATTGTTAAAAGAAGCAGTCAGTGGTGTAACACAAGGCGTTTGAGGTTTTCTTCTTAACTGACTGTTGGATCTCACCAACTCACACACTCTGCTACTGCTACTGTTTACGCTGGCTGATGCATTTTTCATGTTTTTAGGCGCCGAGTTCCCACTAAAAATTGTGCCCAGGTTCAAAGATGATGAAGATTGAGGATCTTCAAAACGAGAACCGCTCAAACTATCACTACGCTTGAAAGGTGCACTTTGCTTGTAGTTTTTGTCAGTGAAAACACTCAAGGTACTCTTGTTTTTGTTCATGTTAACATCCAGGGCATCAGTGTTTGTGTTTGTGTTGACAGCAGAAGTGGAATTGTTAACAGAGTTTCCCGCATTGTGACTATTGTACCTTTTCAAAGAGCTAGATCTGTACAGTTTGTTTTTGTAATGATATGTTTTCTTTTTTTGCAATGAGTGTGCATGGTTCAAATGATAAAATGGAGTTTTTTTATCTTTGACCGTTTCAGATTGAAGCATTTGCTTTTCTTCTTGAGTCACTGCACGTGGAGACGTAGAATTGAAGGGAGATTCGACTGGATGTAATAGCACTTGATTGTTGTCATCTTTCAATACCGGTGTATTTACACAACTAATCGTATCATCCATGAACGTGTAGTCTTCGTCATTTATCGTGTTGTTAGTGCAATCACTGGCACTATTGAAATCAGCAGACCGAGTGGCCACAAGATGATTGTCTTGTGCACCAACAACATCCTCGTAATCGCCCCCTGTGAAAGGAAGACTGATGTTACTAATAACGCTCGTAACTCTTTTGATAGTCGAGCCCTGTGCAGTGACACCTCTTGTCTTAAGATTTTTTGGAGTTTGAATAATGTAATCATCACTGTCATCTTCGTGAGTATTGACAACATCGAATTTATATTCTCCAACGTCAATATCAAAAGTCTGTTCATAAGATTCTGAAAATGCATTTATGTCTTCCTCTTCTTCTTCTTCTTCTTCTTCTTCTTCTTGTTCATCACCTTTATCAACTTGTTGCTGAGCATACTGGTAAGAAATTTCGTCATCTTCATAGTTTTCGTCATATTCGGATTCACCTTCATCAGTATCTATAAAGTAAGTGTTTTTGTTTCTCTTAGATTTGCTTTTCATTTGCGAGTTTAGTGTTGATCTTGAAGATGATCTAGAGTGCGAAGACGATTTAGAATTGAAAAATGCAGCAGAGGGTGATGATGAAAATGAAGAGTATGAAGGGGATGGTGCAAAAAAGGAAGGTTTTGGGTTGTGAATTTTATCACTGATGCAGTTGATCAAGGAAGTGTTGGAATCGTTGAGTTGAACGGAATTGTTTCGGTTGTGCTGGGTATGACCTGACAACCTAAGCCTGTTGTTGTGAGCTTGGTCTTGATAATTGTGTTTTCTCATATCAGTTTGATGAGAATGGATGGGAGTATGACTATGACGATGAGGTTTGGAGGATGAGGACGAGGATGATGATGATGATGATGAATATGAAAAAATAGACGAAACGGAAGAAGATATGCTTTTGTGTTTTCTAGAGCTTTCATAGACTGTTGGAGAACCGTTCAGCACGGCTGTGGTGCTGCTGCTGTTTTTCCTACTGTGGCCCATGTTATTATTCCAAGCAATGGTGTCTGGGTATTGATTGCTATGGGTGCTAATGCTTTTACTGCGGTAAAATTTCCCAGTGTTGAAGCTGTTTGATCTGGAGTTACCAAGATATGCCGGGAGCGGAGGTCTTGCAAACTTGATGGATTTGGGAGATGGGGAACTAGAAGGTGATGTGGAAGTGCAGGTTGAGGTGGAGATATAGGAATTAAACAGAAAAGGTGTTGGTTTTACCACTTTTTCTTTTTTGTGTATGCACGAATTAGAGGTCATCTGAAAAGGATAGAGGAAAAAAATAAATTTGGGAAAAAGCGATTAATCAAATTGATTGAATTCGAAAATATGAAACAAAAAGAACCGTTTAATTTTAAATTTTGATTTTTTGAATTTTTGAATTTTCTCCAAAATAAATCTCTTTGCCTACTTTTTTTTGTTAGCGCGATGGGCAGACTGAGAGACAGAGAGAGACGGAAAGAGAGACGGAAAGAGAGACGGAAAGAGACACGGAAAGAGGAAAAAAAAAACCGTACGGAAAGATTTTGTTTTAATGCGATTTTTTTTTTTGTTTTTTTTTTTTCAGGGCAATATCAGAAGAATCTTGTTTCTGTTTATTGTAACTTCAGTCTTGGGTACACTTTCGAGGTTGTTGGCGGTCTGAATTTTGATCGAACTTGTCAAATGAAATAAATGAAATAAATGAAATGAGAAAAAAACAAACTTTTTGAAGAAATTGGTTAACGAACAGTTGATTGGAAATCGATTGACAGTCGACTAGTAGTTGATCGCTAGAAGTTTCTTTGGAAAGAATCTTGCTAAAAGTATTGATATTCTCAACGTTTGCTTTGGTGGCTTGGTTTGGATTGGTTGTATGTTCAATTTGTTATGATGATTGTAACAAAAAATTTGTAAACTGATTGAACATACGTTCCATAAACCATCCCAGCTCAAATTTTTATAAAACAAGATCAGTCAAAAACAGTTTTTGAAATCAGGTTACTAAAAAGGAGGTTTTTACATGAAAACAACAACAACAAATAAAGAATATCTCTTGATCAAGAAACCCAAATTTAATCCTCGAAAAAAACAAAAACAATCAGGGTTTCTCCTTTCAATGGCATAGTGCCCATTGCAGATAATTAACTTCAAGAAGCGTACCTATTGCTTCGCGTAGAAGCATACAGCTAAAAGCTAAATTTAAAATAAAAAAAACAAAAGCATTTCGTCATTTCTTATCAATAATCTCACCTGTCCATAATCAATTTCGCAAAAAAAAAAAAAAACAAAAAAAGAAAATTGGACAATCTGTTAATCATGCACGATGTTGAGCACTTTTCCCTCCTTACACAGGTTACTCCTAATTTTTCCATCAAAAGTTACCAAAAGTTATTAGACATAGGTTTCCTAATCAAGCGAAAAAAGTACACACCTGTTGCGTTGCGCGCAAGAAGTCGGCGTTTAGTTTTTTACGTTATTATTTTTCTCCTTGTTCTCTTTTTTTTCTCCTTGTTTTCTACTTGTTTTTGTTATGATTTTTTGTTCTTGGCTCAGGACATTTCTGAGCCAAATTAGAGGCGTGCGCAGTACTCTGGAAGTGCAGCTGCAGGAACAAATGCACGGTAATCGGACTTTAAGATTAAGATTGCCACGTGATAGGCAGGTTTGACACAAAGAAGTGAAAATACAGGTTTACGAATCAAAGACACAGAGCCATAACAGTGTAATGTTACAGATTGAAATTAAGCGTTCAAATGTTACAGAAAAAGCCTCCTGAGTATGACTCACCGAGGTTTATTGGAAGAGTCGGCAAAACTCAGGTATCTCGTCAGCTCATCAGGCGTCTCAAAGTTCAAAGACGAAGCGTGTCTCAGGAAAGTGGTTCTATAATTTTTCTTTTTTGCTTTGCTGTTTTTCGGCGAGTCAGCCTGGTGGGTCAAGGGTGAACTGCTTGAAGCTATGTTTGCAGAGTCCGTTTCCGCCAGTGCACTACTAACCAATTCTGGGTGAGACCCGTTTGCGTGCAGGTATTTCGTGAAATCCATTGTGCCCCTGCTTGGCACAAGACCTGCAGATTTTGGTTGTCTGAGAGGAACGTTAGACGATGGCAATTTCTCAGAACTGATCCCATTGTCCACGAGCAACCGTTCTGCGTTTCTCGCAGGAGGTTCTACAGCCGCATGTGTTTGCACGGCTTCATTCGGATCGTCCAACTTGGCACGCTCAATTATTTCATCAGTATTGATACGTGTGATTTGATTGTCGTCACTAAAATTTCGGTCACCTGCATGTTCCAGCTCATAATCGTCATCGTCATCGTCATCGTCATCGTCATCATTTTCGTTGTTGTTGTCGTCCAGGTCACTCAGATTGATGACCTCAGGGTGCGGGAACGCCAAATGATCGTCAATGTCACTGTTGATCGAAGAACCACTCGACACAGACATTGACTCATCGTTGTCCAGTCCTACAGGAGTTGGATGACTGAAAATGCTTGGAGTGTTTGCACCAGAGTTTGAAGTGTTTCCACCGGCACTAAAATTCCGGCTGTTAGCTAGTCTTGGAGATTCCATTGTGTCAATGTATTGTGGTTTGATAGGTGAATTTTTTTTACGACTTGACGATGGCCATTTAGAGAAAAAAAACCCCTTTATTTTTTTAGGTGATTCAGCAGGTGCTCCATAAGGTTTTGCCGAAAGATCATTGATTTGAAATGTGTTGCTAAAAAAATGCGAGGTGGGCGAAAAAGAAGAGGTCGTACTGTTTTTTGAATTGTTGCTATGGGAAGTGGGTTTTGTTGGAGCTGGGCTGTTCATTTTCGAATGCGAAGAAGGACTAAAATCCCTTTTCAAAGATTTCTTTTTCCGCAACTTAGAACCTGAACTACTTGTAATAAAAGGCATTTTTGATCCATTTAAACTTTTGTTGTAAAACTCAACCAAACTGGGCAAAACCGATTCGGTCAACTCTGCAATATCAATTCTTTGTTGTGGTACCTTCACCAACAATTTGTGTACGCACAGTTCTTGCAAAAGCTCAATCATCTCTGCGTTCTCACTCTGCTTGTTTCCCATTTCATCAGCAATTATTATGTTTGACAATCCCGGTCTCAACACTAAATCGTCTTCCACAAGTTCCTCACTCACAATTTTATCAAAAGTGTCAAACTCGTTGTCCCCTTCAAAGGGCAATTTCCCAAACATAATACAAAATACAGTGATCCCCAAGGACCACACGTCCATTTTATACCCGTCCAAAATAGGAATCAGGTTCTGGTGTGTGATTGTTGTATTGTTTGATTTAGGACTCATCAAAACGTCATCCGGTTTTATAGATGACAAGTTTTCACTGAGTCCAGCAGCCCCGCGAGAAGTATTGAAATTGCAAATCTCTGGAGGAATGAATGCAGGAGTCCCAACAATCTTGTTCAACTCGTTTTGGAATTTGGTGAAAATGGTGGTTTTTTCAACGCCCATTTCGGGCAAACGGTCAGGGTGAATAATAGAGCTTCCGAAATCGCTAATTTTGAACGTCAAGTCCGGAAATATCAAAATGTTTGAAGGCTTGATGTCCCTGTGAATGCAACACTGCTGTTTCAAGTACTGCAACCCTTGTGCTGTATCGTGTATAAATTTCACACAAAACTGCAAAGGATTGAGCACTTGTGTTGTAAGTTTTGCGGATTTGTGAAGATGTGAATTGATGTTGATCATTTGATTTTCCAAAGACCGCCACTGGACTTCCCCAAACGGTGAATACTCAAAAACAATCCAGTTTTTCTTTGACTTGGCCGAATCAATGCAGTCCACCAGCTGAACCACGTACTGGGAGTCTTGTATCGTTCCCAACACATACAACTCCCATCGTATCTTGTCCAACGTCATGTTCATGATAATGCTGTCGACGCTTTGTGTTGTGTTTGGAGTCATTGGGGTGTTGAGATGAAAGTTTGATGAGTGCGAGCTATTCCCTACGCTATCCCCCGCGCTGCTACCTACACTGGAGTTGCTGTACATGCTCTTCTTGCCTCTCTGCTGTTTCATCATGTACGCTTGTATCTGCTTAAACGAGTATTGAGATTGGTGGTTCAACGGTTTCTTCCTGAACTGCTTGATAGCTACGAGTTCCCCCACGGGGGTGATCGCTTTGTAAACTTTTGCGTACTGGCCTTGTCCTATCTCTTTCAAAATTTTGTACTGGTTGCAGTACCTGCTGTTTGTGTTTGGTGACTGAATGATAGTTGTTGGTGTGATGTCTCTTCCCTTTGCCGTGCGTTCTTGTGGTACGGCTGGTGATATGCCAGTTTTTGGCAGCTGCGGCAGAGTGACTAGTTCGCTCACGGGTATTATTTTGAAGCTGTCTTGATGAGCTTCGATAATGGAAAAATAGCTCTGCGTTTCTACTGAGTTGTAAGTATCGTCTTCTGCTTGGGATTCAGGCTGCCTAACTTTGTCTGAGAGCAGGGACTGCTCAATAGGCTGCTCCGTGGCAGCCGAGGTTCCTTGGATGTCGAGCAAACTCGGATAATGTTTCATATTCAAAAGTCTTGGTGTCTGCTACTATTTCGGCGTGTGCTGTGACTCTGGTGGGTAATGCTAAATAAGTGCGGGCTTTTCAGTTGTTGAGTGTTTAGGTTCTTCTGCAATGGCGTTCATCTTGCAATTAATATGCTCATCGTACAGCATCTTCAAAACAATTTCAACGGTCATTAGCTCAGATGTTTCCTGAATTGTTTCGTTTTCCTGCTGTTTTCTTGTCACGGGAAAAAGAAAAGTATACTCTGCAGCGGTTGCTTGTGCTAAATAATGCAGTGTGAGCCGCGAAGTCCGGGCTTTTGCTGAGATGAAACATAATTTAAATAACAATTTGAAGTCCACGTGATGTACGGGTTATTTTCACGACAACGGCTGGAACTCTTTTTTAAGCATTAATTAAACAATTCACCATTGGAAGCGTGACAAGAAGCATGTCACTTTTAAACCACTTCAAAGTTCATGTATCAAAATTCATTTTTTTTTTTTAATCTTCGTCTAGCTGTGCCTAAGATTATAAAAGTCCTATATATATATAACCGTTTTTCAAGTATGGAGACTCAACTCATCAATGCTTCTTGCAAAGCAGCGTGTTTTGTTTTTGATTGTTGTTTTTTATTGTTTTTGGTTTTCGGTTTCTGCACACTATTGGCCCCTGTACTTTGTGTTTTTGGTTTTCTTCCCCTTTTCTTAAACCACGGCGTGGTTGTGACTGGGGTATACATGTTTGCGACCTCAATGCTTGCACTAGAGTCTTCTGTGCTTGTTGGAGAAATAGAGTTTAAAGTAGAGTGCTGAGCGGAGCAACACTTACTTGTGTTGCTCGTAGTACAAGGTTCGCCAATATGAGTTTTTAAATGTGCTTTGTAGTTGTCGCTTCTTGCAAAAAATTTGTTCTGAATTCCCATCTTATAACAGACCATGCATTGATATTTCTTTAGTTGGAGATGCACACTATTCATATGTCTTCTTAAGTGCTCGCTTCTGAAAAAAGCTCTCGGACACTTGTCGCACTGGAACGTTCTTTCTGACTCATCGTATTTTTGAGATGTTCTGCGCGGAGTGGACTGCACAGACGAAGAAGATGACAGCGTGAATGGGTTATCTGTTGGTGCTGTTGGGGTGGCGATGGCTTCCAAGATGTCATCCAGAATTTGTTTATCCTTAGGTGGCAAACAAGGAGTGTGTGAGGTATCATTGGAGGTGGTGTTAGAGTTCGTGGAAGCAAAGCAACTTGTGGTATCATTAGCGCTTTTAGCACTTGTTTCGCTCGTGTTTTCCTCGGCCATTGGTGTCTCGCTCATTTTTTTGGAATAATACTTCTGCACCACCAGTTTACTATACAAAACAGCTGGATCCACACAATTCATTACTTTTGATGGACAAATAACAATCCCATCATCATCTTCTTCGTCGTTTGAGGTATTCATAGCATTGGCATCACTGATTTTGTTAGCAATGCTGACTTCAGAAGCCTCCTTGTTGTTGTAAAGACTCATTCCACCGTCAACATTTATTCTGTGTTGCTTACTAACTGTGTTAGTACTTGTGAATGCACTTGTGGTATCAACTTCGCTCATGCATATTTCAGTTTCATCCTCACTAACATTAGCAGTCTCGGCATTACTATCGTTATCATACCAAGACATTTTTCTCATCTTATTATAACCACTATTGTTTTCCTCAATATCAAAATGATCAAACCCATAAGTAAAATATTCGTATCTATCCTTGGTGTTAAATACGGTATTACTTGGTGTATTATCCGAGGAATCAGCAACCAAATTACTACTAGCACCAAATTTGTCCCATCTTTCACCAAAAAGTGCACAAGTGACATTCTTATCCTCATCATCTTCATTATCATCATTATCATTGTCATCATCACCATCATAAGCAGTGGTACTCAATGTTGTTGATGTGCTAGACGTTGGTGTTGCATTGTATCCGGACTGTTCATTGATCAATTGCAACAATGCAGTGCAACTGTTCATTGAGCACAAATGAAATCTAGTGTCAGGATTCTTGTTGTAGTCATTGACCGGAGTGCTGACTCTGTTCATCATGTTTGCTTCATCATCTGCATTGTAAGTGGTGGTGCTGTCAAAACTGAAGTATTTGTTCAATTGAATAAAACTGTTTTTCTTGATTGGTAGTTCGTTGTTGTTCATTATTCTATTTTTTTTTGTATTATACTGTCAAAATTATCGCAATTGCTATTAGATTTATGCAATTCGCTTTTTCCCTTTTGTTTTTTTTTCTGGTTTCCGTTCCTCAATCTGGATTTTTTTTCTGCCGAGTGATTTATTATTATTGCAGGAAGACATAATGCACAAGACAGAACATATAAGATAACATATAAGATAACATATACAAGACACAAGCAACTCCACCTCAAACTCGATCATTTATTTGAAATCAAAAACTCATATCAATGACCAGCTTCTTATATATATAACAATTACTCAGATAAAATTTAAAACCATGCATTTTAATACACTCGTTCCGTGTAAGACTTGAAACAATAGCAACTCTTAGATACATAAAGGTTCAACTTAGGCTCTAAGTTAATCAATCGCTTAACTAATTTATTGAAATTAACTCAATAATTTAAACCCACATAAAATATTATACAACAAGTGTGAAAAAAAAAACAATAGCTCTATTGTTTAAAATTAATAATGTTTGTATTTTATGGTGACTTCTATTGTTTTGTTAAATTAACTGACGTATTATCATTATTCATTATTTCCATTTCTATTGTTCATAAAAATATAATCTCCATATTTTTTGGTTTTATTATTTTTAAATTTTTTTCAAATTTAATTCCGATTTTAAAACCTGTAAAATTTTTATTAACCAAGAGGAAAAAAAACAACATTAATACTTGTACTGTCAAATAAAGAGCATGCCTTTGTTAGTCTGTATTTAATTATTGCAACTAGTTCAATGACCTTTTTTAATACATGCATTTCTGCATGTATGACCAGTAAGAGATGAATGTTAACCTTTTGTGAATAGTTTTTTTGGTAATTTATAATATGCTGACACATTGTAAACAGTACAATTCAATGCTACAACTATTAACACAGCCTCTCTAATTACTGTAAATATAAACACCACCATATGATACATATTCTTGATTTGATTAATTGTCAAAAGTGTAATTAATAAACCCTTTAAACTCTCTTGTACCATACAATGTTGAAACAAACCACACGACATTCCAAATGATGTTGATAATGTAAACACAGTTACGATTAAAAATAACCGGATACTAATAGGAGTCAATGCATGTAAAAATTTGCACTCCAAGTGATGACGCTGAACAATAAAAAACTTAACTTATGGAGTTAAGAGTTACTTGAGTGTGTTATGTGATATAAAAAAATATATGTCCTACACTAAAATAAGGCACAATGTTGCCAACATTTGACAGTCACGGCATTGCATATACTGTGGGGTGTTGTGTGTGTGTGTGTGTGTGTGTTTGTGTGTGTGTGACATGATAGTGTGTTTGTTGTAATATTGATATGTAGTCGTAGAAGTACTTGAATGCTTTGCTGGTAATATGAAAATATGAAGAGCCATGCTAGTATCATGTTTGGATAAGCATCTTATAAAACATTGTACACCAGCACAGATAAACAATCGGAGTTATCAACAACAACAACAACAATAGCCATATAAGCATGAAGAAAATAAACTAAAAATAAACTCAAAAATAAATAATGACTAAAGTCTAATTTTTTTTTTTTTGGCATTCCGATACATTTAATCTACTACATAATAATAATGATAATAATAATGATAATGATATAATGGATATAAGAAAGACACAACGTGACAAAATACATAAAACAATACAAGTAAATAGGGGCTGCAAGAATGTTGTGTGTATGTTTCTGAAGGAACTGTGTTGCAAAAACCACAAATGCAAAAAAAAAAAAAGAAGAAAAAAAAAACTCAATAAAAAGACAATAGCAAACTCCGCATGTGAAAAAACAATAGCAAAAAATAGAAGAAGCGGAAAAAAAAAAAAAAATAAAAACAAAAAAAACAGACCATTGTTTTGCATTCAAGAGGGGTTTATAATTACAAAAACCCGGGGGGTTTCCCCACTTTGACTAAGTACGATACTGAAAAAAAAAAAAAAAAAAAAAAACTGGGGACTATTTGCGAGTATCTTATGGTGTGAAACTGGGTTTAATTCTCTTTTTTTTGTTGTTTTTTTTTCTTAGGGTGTTCATCACAACAATACCTGTACCTTCTTGGCTACCTTTGGTACAATAAGGAAAGTGTTCCCACTACTCTGACTAAAACAGAAGGGAATGTAAACAGATACAATGAAAAGGTGAAAGCTGAAAGCTGGAAGCTCGTATAAAATGGGGGGCCGATGTATGATGATTTTTTTTTTCTCGGCTTAAACCGAAAGAGAATTTTACATATATCAACTAAAGCTTACAATTCTGGGGCAACTAATAATATCGAGCAAGCGGAAACATGTACTCCGTCAGTACTATTATTAGAAGTAAGAAAGTGAATAGAGCACACAGAAGACTATCTCAGATATATATAAATGTATGCTTAGCTAAAGAGTAGCTCTTAAGTATGCACGTTTTAAAAGTGGATAGGAAGTTCAAGTATAAACCACTCTTGACAAACATTTACCTGTAAACACGTGAATGCAAAATAAATCCGAGGAAAATTTCGAAAACAAGGGAGCATTTTGTTACCCAGCTGGCTTTACAAAATTTGTCAGTGTGTACGAGTAGTTGTAACAACGTTTACCCGACTCTCACTATTTGTAAGCAAAAAGGCTTAACACATGGAGGATCAAGATCAGCTCTTGAGAGAGAGAGAAAAAAAAAAAAAACACGAAAAACAAAAACTTTATTTTGATATTTGTATTTCAAAAGCGTTGAACAGTTTGACTATTGCATAGGCACTTGAATTGACTGATAGTATAACAAGAACACAAAGACCGAGCAACAACAAGAATACACTGCCATCATGCAAGGAGGAATCAGAAGAAACAAGCACGATTTATTGCCAAGATATAACAAAAATGGAGAATTATTAGATGTCAACGGAAATCCAACACTTTCGGGGAAATCTAGTGGTGGATTTAAGAAAAAATTTAGATTGACCACACCAATGAAAAAAGTGTTGATATACATTACAATGTTGCTTAGTGTGTATGTTTTCATTCAGATGACCGGGATCATAGCCAGAGGTGGAGAAAATCCATTGTTATTGAGCACAACGGGTGCATCTACTACATCAGACTCATCTTTGTCTTTGGGGTCTGGTTCGGGCTCTTCTTCTTCTTCTTCTTCTTCTTCTTCTTCTTCTAACAATGCTGGATTTAAAAACGATATTGCTATGCAGCAAGAAGCTGCAAATTTGAAAAACGAATATGATTCATCATCTTCGTCTTCTTCGTCATCAGGTAATGCAAAAGATGGGAAACTCTCTGATGACTTTAAAAGTGGGATTGTTTCCAATTTGGTCAATAGCAAGGACTCCTCTAATGAAGACAGCACTGCTAATACTAAAAATGGGAAAGCCAACGCAAAACAGCAGGGAACGGAAAGTTCTAATGCAGGAGGTAAGGTTAAAGCACAAGATGTTGCACCAAAACAACAAGAACAAGAACAAATATTGGGAGATCCAGAACAAATAGACAACGGGAACGATATTAAAGCAGTGAAACAGAGTGACCTGCAACAAAAGAGTGGTAATGCTGCATCTGGTAGTAGTTCCACAGCAGAAGACGGCCCAAGATTTAAAAAATCTCAGGGAGAATTGAACAAACAAAAAGACGCAAAACAGAAAGAAGAAAGTAAACAGAAGAACGAGTCGTGAAGTGATGTTTGAGAAAGGACTCACAAATAGGCTATAAATATATATATATATATATATATATATTACTGTTTATAGATACAAAGTTTCAAGTATTTGATCTCTAAGCGCTTGCTTCTTTAAAAAAAAATTTCCCTCTCACTACTCTATACAATATTTTTCTCCAAAGCATCGCGTCTTTCTTCCCAAACGGTTTTCCCGCTGCATGCGCAAACCTGTTTAGTGTTTTCCCATGCTCCGGCACTACGCGCAATCACCCCAGCAATAATTTCACTGTTTTCCTCATCACGAGTATCACAAGGACGAACAACCAGCGATCTACCAATAAGCTCCCACATTTCCAAATTGGCGTTATCCCTTATTCCGTCGTTGATATCAAAAAACGAAGAAACATCAAATTTGGCTACACCATCACCATTTGTATTCTTTTTCTTCTCATGAATTTCGCTGTTTTGAGCATTTATAGGGATCGAAACCAAGCGTTTCCCGAATTTCTTTGTGATATCATTAACAGAAGCCACATTTTTGTGTGCATCTTCCAGCAGTCTCAAATCACCGTATTCATAAATTTCAAACATATAGTCCCTATGCAACACATTACTCAAGGTTAAATCACAGAAAATCTTGGACCCCGCAGACCCAGCTACAGTCATGCCATCAACCACATTTGTCGTTGGCAAACTCACTATCCGCACCAATCCACGAATAGCGTGTTCTTTAACCCCGGTGAAATTTGCATAATCCAGCACACTGTCTTCTTTGTCTGCATTCGAGGCCTGTGCTTGTGCTGCAGAAGAAGAAAAATCTTCAAGAATAGCTACACCGGAGCTTTTCGAAGATCCACGCAAAATAGTGTCTTTGCCCAAGTTTATATTAATGGCTTTCATAAGTTTCGAAGGCTGGATGTTTGAAATGATAGAAAACAAACCTTTATCGTGCTTTTCTGTAGACACTACAGCAGGTCTAACTTGCTTGGGGTATCCCGAAGAGGGGAAATAAGGAAATGTGATTTGTGAAACAACAGTGTCTGGGATGGTGGTTAGAGTATTGATCAATGATTTACAACACGATTCACATTCCAGTGAGGTCAAGTATGTGGCTTCAAATTGCGGGATAGGCACGCTACTAGCAGCTGAGCGTTTTTCTGACATTTTGATTCTGGTTTTGGAGTTCTTAACTTGAGATTTTGTAGCGTTGAACTCATTGACAAAGTTATATTCTCCATTACATGTGAACAGAACGATCCGTTGTGATAATCAAGATTACTAATCATCGCGTCACATTTATTTTCAAACTGTTTTTGTTTTTTTTTTTTTTTTGCTCTCGGCTCTGCTTTGCCCCTGCATATTTTTACACAGTTACATCCGCCCACCCACTCTTTTCAATACAAGAATTAAACGAAGATCATAAACGACTAAATAAGTTCGAGATGTACATATCTGTGAGAAACAATATTACTAAAAATTGAATCTTTTTCTACTGTAAATCACACACACAACGGCCATAAGAATCATAAACCCAACAATCCCAAAAAACCATCCCAAGTTGTTCACATCTTGGCCAGGCACAATACAATTCATCCCCCACAAACCAGTAATCACATTCATTGGCAAAACAACCGTACCCAAAATGGTGATTTTCCCCAAAACATCGTTCATGTCGTTGTTTACTTGGGTCATGTCAATATTGATCTGGGCCAAATAGTTCGAATGCGATCTGCTCAATAGTTTTTCAAAATGATTTAAAGAGGACACCATTGTCACAATGTGATCTTGAATATCACCCAAATACATCCCAATATCACTTCTAGGTGCCACCTCCCATTCTTCATTGCATCTTTTCGCAAACCCTTTGATAACATCAGCTTTCGACCCCAACAACCGCGAAACACTCATGACTTTCTTCCGGCACTCCCCTATTCTTCTCAACATATCCCCCTTTCTTTTCCACCCAATAATGTTGGTGTCCATGGTGGAACGCGATCTAGAAGATGAAGAGGAGGAGGAACTTGTGGAGCCCGAAGAGACAGACTCTTCGTCTGTGCTGTAGTAAGATCTTTCAGAATTGTCGTGGTTGCGTGCAGCAAGAGCACGGCTTACCGACAAATGTGGGTTGTTATCAAACATGCTATCACGTCTGTTTCTGATATACCCAATCATGTTTTTCCTTTTCAACAACTTTTTCTCGTTTTCAATAAGTCTCTTTTTGGACAGAGTTTTGGACTCTTTTTTGTAAAACCCATCATCATAATCAACGTCGTCCTCGTCATCATAATCAGAGTCGCTGTCAGAATCAGAATCAGAATCGCTATCGCTGTCGCCGTCTCCATGATGCATTCTCAAAATAGCATCTTCAATGTCGTAAACCTCGTCTTCAATCAACTCAATGATTGGACCAAATGCATCAGTGATATCATCAATCAAAGCATATGCAATCCAATCAGGAGTGACATTCAAGTAGTCCTTGATCAATCTTGCACGTCTTCTCACATTGACAGGGTGCGGGGTAGGAGCAAAATGGAACGTCAAGACACCGGTCCGGAAAACAACAATGTAAACGTTCAAAGGTTCAAGTTCACCACGTCTTGGTCTGTGTCTGTCTCCTGATTTCTTCTTGTAGGCAAGATCTCTTTTTTCCCTTTCAATTTGACGGTTTGAGTGAGCATACTTTCTGTTTCTGTAATTGCTGTTTCCATCTTTCAACAAAGAAGACCGGGAGTTGGTGCGAGATCTTGACATCAATGAGTCGTTATCGCTCGAAAGTCTTCTGGATGAGCGACCAGATCTTTTGCTTTTTTTTGTGAACATTTTCCAAAATCTCGATTTCCAGTTGGTGGCACGGCTTCTTTTAGAGGAGTTGGAGGATCTGGATGAAACAGAAAATGTGCGCTTATGTGAAGACTTTTTCGAGGAAGAAGATCTGTCATGGGTGTTGTAAACACTTCCAGCTTTGTGGCTCTTTTCAGCAACAATATCAAAACTCCGGAAACAAACCAAATAGTAATCCCTAAACAATTCAACTTTTTCTCTAGCTTCACCCAAAAAAATATCTTCAGTGGTCAACGGATGGATCCCAAAAGCTTTACTCAACACTTTCATTTCTTCCTCTGTAGGATTCAAAATGTCCAACCAAAACGGTGAAATCACAGGATCCTCTTTTTCATGATGAGATTTGGAATGTTTCCCCTCACCGTTATCAGATGCATCAGAGTCATCGTCAGAATCGTCACGGTTTAGATAACGATAGTGCTCCCCAACAAACATGTCTTTGAAAGACTGGCCAGGTTGTAGCAACCCTGAAATTGTTGGAGAATGCACCGTGGAATTCAAGTCATCTCTGAAGTAAGCAAATCTGAAGTGCGCAGGATTGTTATTGACGATTTGTGGAGGATACTGGATGGCGCTTTGTCCGCCTGTCAAAATTTCACTTCTGAAATTAGAATTTGGATCCATAGAGCCAAGAGGAGAGGGCCCATCGTGAGGGGAAATGTTGGAGATAACAGCGGTTCCTTGCGGCATCAAAGCACTTGCTCCAGGAGGCGACACTATAGAAACAGCATCGGCAGACGGTCTGTGCTCGAACTCCTCCCCGGTTTCCATATTAATACTAGGAACAACAGAGTTCTGACGAATTTTCTTTGTGGCTTCGTCCTTCACATGCCACTGTTGGAATCTTTTGTTTCTGAACTTGTGAGGGTCCAGTTTGGTTTCATTGACTTTTGCGTTCCCCAACTCTGGAACATCAATGTTTGAAACTATTGGGCTTGAGAACTCAAGTTGATCTTCTTGCGGCTCTGTCGCATACTGAGATTCGTGGATAGATACATGGCTTTCACCAAGTGGAGACCCTTTTGAAATTGTGTCTACATCATCGTCATTGTCATATTTTCCCAAGGGCGTGTCATTTGCCGTGATTGACCGTCCATCAGGACTTTCATATCCTGGATGAGTTGAAAATCGATCTGCTTCGCTTTCTTCTTCTACATTTTGGTAGTACCCTTCAGAACTTCTGCTTCTTCCATATTTCCCTCTACCTTGTTCGTTAAACATGATAGCCTGCTTTTTCAAGCGGTCTGTTTCTTCTTTGCTAAACTCTTCCAAAACAGAAACGTCTGGCCACTGTTTCTTTTTCTTTTGCCTTCTGCTTCTTTTTTCTTGATCCTGCGACATGTTAACAAACTCTGTGTCAAGATCAAGACCTTCGCGAAGCTGTCCAAGGCTTGGAACATTGGAAGCGTTTCTTCCTTCAAGATTGTTCCCAGAATGACGATCATCGTGATCGTGTCCATGTTCTGGAGAAGTTTCGTAATGTCCTTCGTGTTCTTCGTCCTCGTCACTGGTCAATGGCAAGCAAACATCACCAAAAGAACTCACTTCTGAATCAGATCTGCTTGGTGGTTTAGAATCAAGCTGGTCGTCTTTCATCTTGAAAAGTGAGGAGTTTTTTGAGCTCAAACTTGAGTTGTATCCATCGTCATTGTTATTTGAATTGGAGTTGTACATCATATGACTGCTCAAAATCGAGTGACTACTTTCTCCTCTTTTCAACTTTCTCATCAAATCGCCCATGTTAAGAACAACGTCTTTGTCTCTGTTTTGGGACGGCTTGTTGCTAGTTCTCGAATCTTGGTGTCCGCCTGAGTTTTGAGACTTCATAGGAGGGTACCCAGCGGAATATCCCTTTTGAGAAGAGTTTGAATTTTTGGATGACGAAGACGCAGTGAAAGGATGCGGTTTCGAAAAAGTCGAAAGTGAGTTTTTCTTGGACTGAGATGAAACGGCCTTTTTTTGTGGCAACTGATTGAAATCCAACGAGCTTTTAGGACTCAAATCTTGCTGGTCGCCCAGGTCACGAAGTTCAGCCATGTGAAGCTTGTGTTGCAGTTGCTGTTGTTTTTCTTCATATTTCTTACGTTCTCTTTCTTGTTGTTTCTTTTGTTGTCTTTTCTTTTTCTTCTTTTGCGACATTTTTTTCTTTTGTTCAATGATAGGCTCAGTCATGGACTGTCTGTGATCAATGAACGCTCCATTGATATCATCGTCTACCAAGTTTCTGTAATGCTGTTCAGATATGTGTTGATGTCTCTTGATGTCTGGTCTTTCGTGAAATGATCTTTTCGGTTGATGGTGGCTCGGCTGTCCTCTGTTTCTATAAGTCCGACTGTCAAGTGCATTTGCATTTTCCTTCGCCTTGTTAACCATCGAACTCAAGTTGGCAGTGCTAGAATCGGTGCTTGAAGGTGGAAGTTCTGGAAGCTCCGTATGGTTAATGTTGTGCAACTCGCTATTTTCAATCAACTGATTGGCAGCCTCTTGTGCTGCTGCTTCTCTACTATCATTGTTACTCTGTGATCTAGTCAAGTTTTCACTACTTTCATACTCGTCGATTCCAGAAACGTCTGAATCAGCAGCATCGTTTTTATCCTCGTACTCAAACACGTTTCTTTTTGTTTTCTTCTTTTTCTTGGACTTGCTCTTTTTCTTTGATTGTTGTGGTTCATTTGCTTCTTTCTGACCACTAGCCGACACGTCTTCAGGTTGAGCAGGATCTTCGTGTTGGTTTGTCACCGAAGAAGCAGCTGACACATACTGAGAGGGAGCAGTTGACATGGTGTCGTTATGACTTTGAACGGGATCTGGAGAATCACTGTTTTGATTATTGCTCATGGTTTTATCTTGCTTATTAATGTTTGCCTGCTTTCATTTAAGATGACAACGCTGTTGTAAATTGTCTTTGCATGTGAATTTTCTTTTCTGAACTTCAGGCAAGGGGGTGAAGGATCAGTATCGCAAAGTTGTGGGATATCTCGAAGATTGCCAAAAAAAAAAAAATTCTGGCGTAATACTGAGCTTGGCTTTTCCATGATAGATCAAATCAAATAAAAAAAGAAAAATTTTAGGCGGTCAATTGTAGCCAAAATGTCTGATAACGTTAAAGGCAAGAAACAAAGTGAATGGAAAAAAAAAAAACTGACACTCCCGATTTGGACTTTAGCGCACTTAATTTTATGTTCCAGGCGCTTAAAATAAAGGGCCGGTGAACTCAAAGTGTCATATTAACAAAAGAAGCTGAATCATGACTACTGGAAAGAAGAAATCGGATAGATACTACCCACATGCAAGATATATGTTAACGAGTTTATATACGATGTAAACTAATAAGTAAACATTGTTGTGCCCATCAAGAAAAATATGATCACCGCACTAGAGAGAAAAAAGCATAACAATCAAAACAATGAGAATAACGTTTTACCACAGTTCAATTTCCTTGCATGTCTGCTTCCAACCCAGCTGCAAACTCTTCATCACTGCTGTTCAGACCTTCATCTTGTTCCTTTTTAGGAACCTGTGTGTCTTGTTCTCCTTGAGGCTTGTTTCCGCCTGGAATGACAATGGCTGCAGTGTTTTCCAGTTCTTCTTGTCTTTTGGCAGCTTCGTTTGGTAGCAACTGTGGTGGAGCAATTTCTAATTTTGGCTTTTTGTCTGATTCAGCCCCGGAAGCAGATGCAGCAGCACCTTCAGACTGTTCGTGTTTTCTCTTCAAATCGTTTGGTTCAGATGCAGACTTGCCTTTGTCATCTTGACCGGCTTTCTTTTCTGCAGAGGAAGCGTTGTCCTGATCTCTGATCGAGTCCAACAACCCGTTTTTGCTTCTCTTGGACCCCATTCTTCTCAAAGCATCATCAATGTTTCTACGTTGCCTTAGTAATGAGTCGTACAATTCTTCGGTCAAAGAAATCCCCTTTTTCCCCGGTTTGTATTCCCCACTGCTGGAGTCTTTGTAGTATTCTCTAATATCAATCAAGTTGACTCCTCTAAACTGTCTAACAGTGACCCTCTTGCTCTTACCCAACTCAAAAACACTTTCTGGAACATTGGCTCCACTGTCGTTGTAGTTGTTATAATTGTTGTTGTTATTGTTGTTGTTGTTAGTGTTGTTATTGGTGCTTTTGTTACCGTACTTGGTGGTTTTACCACCTTCTTTGCCCTGATCAAGAGACATTGAGGTTGTGTCCCCTTTGCCAGCATCTTTATTCCATTTTCTTCTGTACTTGTTAAAACCGGACATTTTTTGTTGGTGTTGATGGGTCTTTAGAATTGTGGTTATTTGTGGGTGTTGTGGTTATATAAGGGATGAAAAATTAGAGTGGCAAGCACGCCAAATTCGAGCTTCCAATGTTACGAAAGATCTTGTGAAGAGAATACGTACCAAGGAGTGCACTGTAAGTTAACTAGTCAAACCGAGCCACTCAAGGAGAGTCATCTATGATCTTCGATGTAACAACAGTCTTCAACGACCACTCTCGAGTAACACGGTAATAACCTCACTTGAACAATTCGTAACCTTAATTTTTCCTCAAAGCTGTAAAAGTTGCATGGTAATTTTAGATTCGCCCACTGTAAAATCTGATCTTAAGTTCAACAAAAGAAAAAAAAAAAACACACACACACACAAGAAAAAAGGAATTCATATGTAGGGCCAAAAGAAATATAAGAAGTTACTTCGGGTAACAATTAATCTGTTAAATTCATGTGACTGCACAATTACGGAAGTAAGTAAATATAACTTTACATAGGTTTGAAAAAGATAAGATACAAGATTACAGATTGAATTTGTAATTTAGGGACAAAATTATAAACTAGCATTATCCAAACACTGACATAAAGATCACAAAATTGAAAGCAAAGAGATATATTAATGCCCAAAGAAGACAAATCTCTGAATGATATCAAGCCTCTTGTTTTAGGTGGCGCTGTTTTCAATTATCAGTACAATGATGACCCTGAGGACATGAACATTGTTGATATTTTGAAACACGGAATTGAGAGCGGTTTGGTCAACTGCATCGATACCTCACCCTACTATGGGCCGAGTGAAATATTGTTGGGTCAAAGCATTGCAACATTGCAAGAACAACACGGCCTGTGGACCAATAGAGACGAATACTACATTATCACGAAATGTGGACGGTTAAAACTGGATGATTTTGACTATTCGCCTCAGTGGATCCGGAAATCAGTTTTGAGATCCATTGAAAGGTTGAAATGTGGATACTTGGACTGTGTGTATCTTCACGACATTGAGTTTAAAGATGAGGTGGAGATCATGGAAGCTTTGAAAGACTTACACAAACTGAAAGAGGAAGATAAACTTATTTTGAATTTTGGTGTTTCTGGATATCCAATCGACTTCTTGCACAAGATTGCTGTTTTGTGTGTTGAGAACCATGAGATAGGTGCGCTGGATTGCATATTGTCTTACTGTCACGGATGTTTGCAAAACAATTCGCTCTTCAGCAAGGCTAACAAGATGATCAACGAGGGTCATTTGAAATTGCTAAGCAATGGTTCTATCTTGAGTATGTCTTTGCTGAGTGGGCAAAAAATCAAAGAGTTCCATCCTTGCTCATTGGAGTTGAAACAAGTTTTCGATACACAAGTGAAAACCTATTGCGAAAGAGAAGGAATCAATTTAGCTGAATTGAGTACAAAATATGCGATAGCTGAGTTTCACAGTGTTGGGCCAACAGTGATTGGGGTATCCAACGTTTCTGAATTGCAAACAGCTATAGATACATTCAGATCTCTGCAGAAACAAGATATGCTCTTGAGTGCGACGGAGCACAAACACGTTGAGCATATTCAAAACGAAATTTTGGGTGACAAGTTCATGAACATGACTTGGCCTTCCGGGAAACACTAATAAGCCTGGACTTTTCACAGCTATTATTTACTACTAGCTCTTTTCATCAGAATATCATTTTCATTATCATTATCATTAAAGTGTACAAAAAAGTATAAACGGAATATGTATGTATATATTTTTATTCAAATAAGTATATCTTCAAACTCCATTGACCTATTTGGAGTGAGAACCACCTAGAGCTCTTTGGTTTTTGAAAATACCTTCCATTTTGGAGTCAGTGTAACACCAATCCAAAAATCCAATAAATCCACCAAAGAAAATAGCAACACCACCCATGACACCAAACCATGCCTTTGGGGTCATTCCATGAGCATGAACAGTTTCGTGAACTGGGTTCATATGGGAAGCAGCGTTCAACACCTGGTTGTATCTAACGGATTGTTTAGCAATTTGTCTAATGTAAGTTGGGTTCATTATGTTTTGTTGTTGTTGTTGTTGTTATTTATTGTTTCTTGAACTAATATTTGTTCTGTGGTTATTGAGTTTTGCAATTTTTTTTGTTACAAAGACTCATCGTTTGAACTACAAAAATTGTTTTAAAATTACGCTCTTTATATATGTTCAGTTTTCTATTCATTGGTGTTTTTAGTTCCCTTCGTGTACAACATTGAAAGCATATGATTCCAAGTATGTCCATATGTAAATTAATCCAAATCAGCATATTTTTTTGATTCCTGTAATGATTTTTTTTTGAGTAAGTTTGAGCTCTAACTTGTGCAAGTCAGCATATTTTTTTGCACATCAAATAAAGTTTAATCAATACATCAGTACTAATTCATTGCTTAAAACGTCTTCAGCTGGCTGCCCGAAAAGAATAAAATGAATATACAAAAAAAAAAAATAATACATTTCTCCCCACATTATTTATGATTATCTCCTGAAAAAAGATAACAGAAAGAAAAGAAATACGCAATATATTGGAAGAAAAAATATAGAAAAATAAAAAGGGGATTTGCCAATACCAAATCACGCCATTTTGGCTCCTCGGTTTATCGTGTTGTACGTAGAAATAAGAAACATCAATGATTTTTAGTAAATTTTAACCCTGGATTTATCGCTACAACTCGTGTGATTTTGTGTACTTTTTTCCTTTGTTTTTTTTTTTTTGTGTTATGCAAGTTGAGACACGTTTTACTAATTATTTTGTGACATAAACTTATCCGTAGTGCTCAATCTTGAAGATTTAGTCTTGGAGTTTCGTCTTGAGTTAATGTAAAGCATCCCTAAGCACGATACTAGAGCCTGTCACAACGAGTTCATTTAATTAAATCACACGATTGCTCAATCCCCTTGATCAGGTTTGGTACGTACCTTTGAGAGTAATCAAAATTGAACCAGTTGCTATTGTCCTTTATTACAACAGAGTGGTTTATAGACAATAGACAAACACGCATTAGACTTTGACTATTTTTTACAAAATCAAAAAAAATAGTACGCGGATATATCGTGATTTGTTTTTTTTTTATTATTGATTTTTAGAAATTAGAAACTAACGTAGACCGCAATAAAGCGTACTATAAAATCTCATGATTCGTTGTATTATTCAGATGCAATCGTTGGCAGCCACAGCTAAAATGCTTATTTACACACAGACCATCTGAATTAGGCAACTGGATACTCTTCAAGGACAAATAAAACTAGTCGGTAGATAAAGATGTAATGAAAAGAAACCAACCATGTGACCACCCACTATATCGTCTAGGTCAACTTCAAAAGCAAGAAATCACCTTACTGTCACGTCTATATACCCTAAACGTATTAATTAAACCTATATATCTCCTAAATTACCTAATAAATTAACCACTCCGCAAAAAAAAAAAAAAAACAACAGCTTAAATTTCACAGCAATGAGATCTTACCTTTGATTTTAAACCTAATCCTATCCGTTTAACCAAAGTATTGGCTTCAAAATCGCGTTCAAACAGTATTTCAGGCTTATTTTTATGTTCTTCAAGTAATTTTCCGTATTGGTTTATCTCTCTGTTTGTTTCATCAGCCTTAAAGTAGAAAAATCTTGGTGAGTCAATTGTGCTTTTGTTTTCATTTGCGATTATATTGTTGATTCCATGAACAAATGAGCCCTTCACCCGTTGACGATTCTGGACTTTACTAAATGGGTCACATACACTGTGTCCGTGCTTGATCCATTGGAAGCCATTTTGAAAAAACGGTATATACTTTTGTGTACCGTTTGGTGGCTGTGTGAAGAGGTGTATTCTGCTATTTGCTGTTTGGTATCCGTACATAAAACACCCTAGTCCGAATAAAGAGCACAAAAAGTTTAATTTGTCACCAAGAAGTTTTATAATTTTAGTATCTCTCTGAGCGTATTTCATTTGGTTTTCTTTTTAACTAGGGTTTTTTATTAAAAAGTATTTGGTTTTGTTTGCTTTTGAAAACTTAATATTCAACAATTGAAAACCCCATTGAAATACAAAGTGCATTCAAATTTAGCTATTTAAAAGCAGCTAATCTTAAACTCATGCAGTGACAATGTGTATGATTTTCTAGTTACACTTTTACTCATTATCTTTTATCAATTGGTCAAAGTTGACCTGATAAACACCTGATACTTAATTGCAGTAAATTTGAGTATTACATCACGTGAGCCTATTGAGATGGGCAGGTTGGAAAGTTAGCAACTTGGAATGCAGTAAGATGTGAAAAGATCGGGAATATTAGAAATGAACGTACATAAACTTTTTGGAAAAATGAACATCAGTCTATTTGAAATAAAAGTAATTGAAAAAGATCAACCATCTGAAGAGTGTCTATTCCTTTTGCTCATACCGAGTTTGTTCGTTAGACGTTCGCTTGTAAGAGCTTCGTGTGTAAGCTTATTCATAGATCCAAGACAACCCGCTCAGTGGGTAGTCAACCAACTCTTCGTCTTTGAACCACAATTTGATTTCTCTTTGAGCACTTTCCACAGAATCACTTCCGTGACAAACGTTTCTGCCCATATCAATGGCAAAGTCCCCTCTAATAGTACCTGGAGCAGAATTCAATGGGTTGGTGGCACCCAAAATGGCTCTTCCTTGTTTGACAACGTCTTTACCTTCCCAGCATGTAGCCAAAATAGGTCCACTCAACATGTATTTCAGCATTTTAGGGAAAAATGGTTTCCCAACGTGCTCAGCGTAATGTTGGTTCAACAAATCTTCTGTTGGTTTGACTAATTTGATACCAACCAATTTGTAACCTTTGGTTTCAAATCTCCCCAAAATTTGAGAGATTAACCCTCTGGCAACACCATCAGGTTTGATTGCAATAAAAGTTCTTTCAGTGTTATCTTGAGACATGTGGATTGGTTTGGAGCTTTGTCGTTAAGGTCTTGTACTTGGAGTTTCTGTAGATATAAAGTTATTCCAACGACCAAGCTCTAGATAATGATATTAAATATCATCAAGCAGGCAACGTTTACAAGTTGCCTGCATTAATGCAATTCATTCACGAACCATATTTCTCACTAATTTAACCCTTGAACCTCCAAGTTGTGCTTAGTTTCGTGCTTTTTTCGAAATATTGACGGCGAGAGTTGGTCGTTTTTTTTTTTTTCCAACAATATGTTTGCAAAACCCGAAAATCGGATCTCATGCGGAAAAAAAAAAAAGGTTCCGAACACCATTCGCAATTCAGTTAAAACTGCCAGAATCTTACGGCAAACTCAACTCAAGTGATAATATTTGGAATCACTGCACACAGGCACCGTAAGATCTTGGCGCTTCTGTTTTATTCTTCACTGCTCAACGAGACCTGCGACAGGTTCTACAAATGGATGGAAATGCTGTATGATGACATCCCTGTAATAAGAGTTTTTCAAATTGTCGAGTTCAGCAACGGTAGAAATGACAGACGTGCTTGGAGTGGATGTAGGGATTGGGGAGATTGAGCTGGTAGACGTGACTAGAAGTGGGTCGTTTGGAGTAGACAATGGGTCCGATGTATGAACAGTTGAAGTCTTAGTGTCAGAGTTTGCAGACTCTTTTCCCCCAGTGGTTTTGAGAAGAAACAGCCATTTGGGAATCTTGTGCGTGAGCAATTTGTAAACTGGCTTGGATAAATTTTTGTTGAGGCTTGCATAACGTTTTGTGAGAATTGCACAAAATAACTTGTGGCTTGTGCTAAATTGTTTGATGGTTGTGCCATTTTTTTGTGGTTTCTTTTGTTTCTTTAGTTACTACAATGTACTTTTAATTATACAAAACAAAAGAAAAGAACAATATGGTAAATTTTTAGGTGTGTAAGAGAGGTTCAGACTGAAGCAACAGATCATAATAAAACTTATTGCACTTTGGCAGTTCCGCATACAGCTTTCAGTTCCACTTTTAAATAACTCTGTTGCGAATCGTGCAAATAAAAGTTTCAATACTATTAGATACATCATTACTTTTGTTTTCATAGACTTTATAAGTTGAATGCTATTTCCTTTTTTAGTTGGTTTGTTCACGCTCAATTAAATTGTTTTTGTGTTCGCGTAACTCACAAGCAGTTTTGTGTTTAATTAATCGAAGGAAAGAGACATTTCGCCTAAAAAAGCGTTAATTTTTCTTTTGTTCTAAAACTTGAAAAAAACGCAAAAGTTACAGCATATACATAGTGAAAAGAATCCAAATATCAACTTATGGACTTGAGCACCATATAGTATCACTAAAACTTCCTATCAATAAAAACTCTTTTAAAGCAACGCAGTATGTTTTTTTTTTTTCGTTTCACATCAAAATTTCACGCTGGTCTTGTGTGACTTCCAAGATGAATGCTATAATTCCGTCAAAAAAAAATAACCCTGAGTATGTATCAAACCGTTAAGTAGCAAGTTCACAGTTTTGATATAGATTGTAAACAGCTTTTTGTAGAACCCCGTATCGACGTTTGATGTAACCAGCAAATCTTGAGTAGCCTCTTCTTTTGTAGTCTGCTGAATTCTGCAGTGGTGCGTGAGAATGGTCACTAAAAAACATCTCCCATCCGCTCCGAAACACATCCCGAAAATTACTCCGGAAAAAAAAACACTGCTTTCGGACAAAACTTACATTTGTTACCCCCCTCACATTTGCTTATAAATAGCAGCAAGTTTGAAACCGAAAAACCTCAAACCCAATGAGGAAGCTCAGGAGAAACTAAAAAACCCTGCGGAAAAGAACGAGCGAATCCATTATTTGTTTTTTTCTTGGAGAATTTTATATTAGGTGAGGCTCGATAGTTTTTTTCAAATATGAAATTCGAGTTTGTACTTTCTGAAAACTTTCATCTTTTCGATTTAATTTCCCGTTTAGTCTAGAGATTTGTTGGAGTTTGAGTGATCGCGCCTTTTCCTGTTAGGGTTGTTGTCTATGACATGCTCTGATTTATCAGGCTCGAGCAACTTGCATTGTTTCTCGAGCGTATTTTTGTCTTCTCCTTACGGTGTATTGATTCTTGCTGTGACAGAAAAAAGCTGGAAATATCATAACAAAACCGAACCAACAAGGCAAATTCACAGACAACCATTCGAACCAAAAATGAGCAAGAATGACATGGATAGTGGGAATGAAAATGAAAATGAAAAAATCGAAATCAACCCAACAACGGGGAAACCTATTGAAAGAAGAAAAATTGAAATAAAATTCATACAAAACAAGACCAAAAGACATGTCACCTTTAGTAAACGGAAACACGGTATAATGAAAAAAGCCTACGAGTTGTCAGTGTTGACAGGAACACAGGTGCTTTTGTTGGTTGTTAGTGAAACGGGATTGGTTTATACCTTCACTACACCTAAATTTCAACCAATTGTGACTCAACCAGAGGGCAAAAATTTGATTCAAGCATGTTTGAATGCTCCAGACGAAGACGAAGAAGAAGAAGACGAAGATGATGATGAAAACGAAAACGATGAAAACGAAAATGACGAGGATGAAGAAGAAGACGTCGATGGAGAAGTTGGTGAAGAAGATGGTGAGATTGAAAATGATGGAGAAGAGCGGGAGGCGGGATCAGGGGAAATGGATCAAGACGTTGATGGAGGAAGCATGGGAGCTAACGGCGCAACAAGAAAAAGAAACATGATACACCACCATCAACAAGATCCAAATGCTATGGTTGATAGCAGTTTGCAGAACGAGGGGGGCAACGACAACGATGACAACATCGGGGCTGGAAGTGATAGTCATAACCAAGTGAATGCTTCCAAAAGAAGAAAAACCAAAGAGAATGACGGTGCAAGTCAGTTGACCCACAACATACCTCCGCAGCACTATCAGCAACAGCAACAGCAACAGCAATACCATGTGCAACAGCAGCAGCAGCAGCAGCAGCATTCCAACATGGGAATGCCTTATCCGACATACACCGCAAGAGGGACAGCCCAGTGATATGTAGGGTATTAAATTTCTTAAAAAAGAGTGCCTTGCTTCAAAAATGTGCTTATCTTTGTGTGCTTTTTTATGAGTTTACATATGTATATATATGCTATCTATATCGAGTAAGTGACAAAGCTATGAATGCAATCATCAACTACAGAATATTAAGAGCAAAAGGTAAATCTTATATGTTTACACCACGTGACTACTGTTTTTTTAAGTGACCATTGCTAACGATTTCTGGGCTTGTTTTGCTTTGGCGGAAAACAGCGATTGCATTCACGAAAAAACAACCAGCCCGTGAAGAAGCTTGACGCGGAAACACGTCTGCAAATGCTGAAAGGTTGAATATTTGCGTTCATCAAAACAAACATTACATAGACCAAGCAAACATCAAACCGAAAGTTCTCTGTATTTGCGAGCAAAATGTCTAATGAACAGAGTATTCTAGTGAAAGTAAAAGGGTATCCTTCATGGCCTGCACTTGTAATCCCTCCTGAAAAAATCCCGAAAAGACTACTTGAAGCAAAATCAACTAGTCCAGAAAATCACTACTGTGTCAAATTTTATAATGACAATGATTACACATGGTTGAAGAAATCGAGAACTATGAGTCTTGCAAAACAGTATGACCTATTGGATTCTGCTGAAAAAATTACCGCTCTGATCGATAAAGAAGCTTCCAAAAGGAAAAAAAATGACAAGTTGATTAAGGCATACCAGATGGTTTTGGAGCAAGTCAGTGGGGTGTTTCCCGTGGATGAGTTTATTAACGCTGGTGAAGAAAAGTATATTCAAGAACCAAGTGAAGATCAGGATTTCAACCAGGAGCAGCAGCAACAAGACAGTGGGAGTGATAAGAAAGTTGGGGAAGACGAAACGGAACTTGACAAAAAAGCTGCTAACGCTGAAACTGATAAGAAGAAAAAGAAGAAGCCAGCAGCCTCTAAGAAAAGATCAATAAAGCAAGAAAATGAGGATCAGCCAGTGAAGAAACAAGACACCAAAGGTAAAAAGCAGCCAGCTAAGAAAGCAGCACCTCCAGTTAAAAAGGAATTGAGTAAGGAAGCCACGCCAAAACTTTCCAAAAAAGCCTCAACTCCAACTGCAACAAAAAAAAACTCCACTAAAAAAACAGCAACTCCAGCACCAGCGGAGAAAAAAAGTTCTTCAAAACAAACTTTCAAATTTGAAAGTCCCCTTGTAGACAGCACAAACATTCCTATTTACGAACTGGTCAACAGAGGACCGCAACATCTGGATCTTTTGAAAGTTACACCAAGCAACTGCGGCGTCGCTTATTTGCCTAATTTTGCAGCCTTGAATGAGAAAAAATTCGATTTACAGGACTCAATGCAAACTCTGAAAAATCTCTTGTTTGATTTTTTCACTGAGTACATTACGATGAAGAAAAATGATAAAGACGTGAAAAGCATTATGACAGAGCCTGATCTTGTGGAAAAATCCAATGTGATTTTCGCAGAGTTTGAAAACTTGGCAAACAACAAATCTTTAAATTATTTCAAGTATTTGTTTTTGCAAGATCAAGAGTTTTATCACTATTTTAACACATACATGAATGTTTTGAAATCGACAAAATCAAGCGACAGCAACGCTGAGCAGCTTGAGTTGAATACGCTTTTTGAAAAACTTTACGTAAAATGATCAAATGGATATTCCAATATCAATACCGAACTTACAAATAAATAAATCTATGAATTTAGTAGTGTACATAAACTTAACCAATAAAATTATACACAATATTATATACATCTTGAGCTCCAAAAAAGAACCATTCACTTTTGGGGTTCAGAGTGAACTTCCGGCCTAATGAAAGTAAGCTTCCCTGTTACAGGGTCGTAACCTTCAAATTTAACTGTCTTGTTCTTTCTCAATTTTGCAATATGTCTCATAACCACCGGATGTTCTGGATTGGTGGTTGGTAAACCTGTAGATTTGTCTGTTGGATAGCATCCCATTAACGTTACTCTCAAAGGACCAGTTCCGCCGTTAAACGGTTCAGAATTGACATAAAACTCACCTTGCTCGATAACAACAATATTTCCCATAATGCTGTTCAACGGAATATTGGACAGATCAACTTTGTTCAAGAATTCAATTTTACCAAATTTGTCATGTCCAACTTTCAAACCAGTAACTTCTCTTCTCTCCAACAAACTCATTTTACCAAGAGTTTCTAATGACGGTGAAATGTAATAACCGTCGTCAGTAAATGTTATGTTGTCTTCCATAGGTTTTTTCAAGCCGTCAACTTTAGGTTTTGGAGAAACATCATTTTCTTTCTCGTCCGAAACAGCAGGTTTCTCACCAGCTACCGTGAAAGCGCTTTCTTTCAATTCAGCCGTTTGAGGTGTCGACAAAGGTTCAAGGATAGCTGGAATCTTCTTCACGTGCTTCTCATCATCAGTGATTACGCTGTCTTTTGTGTTTTTCAAAGCGTCGTTGGCAAAAGAGACTTTTTTTGGTGCTGGTGACTCTTCTGCCACATCTTTACCCAAAATTCTATTTTTGTTGACAACCAAATTTTTGAATGATTTCTTGTCTGGGTTGAATAGAACGCTTGAAGTGTTTTTGATTTGATCGTCGATTGCTGCAGAGGAGACCTTTGTCGAGTCAAGGGAAGCAGTGTTGCTTTCAGCAGAAGTTAGAGTGGTGCTGGTTGGTGCTGGAGAGGCAACGCTACTGCTTCTCGAAGCTGACAAACTTGCAGGAGAAAATAGTGGTTTTGGAACCAGCTTATATGCGGAAGACAATGAGGAATCTTTTTTGGCTGCTGCTTTGACTTTAACGACACTTGGTTTTGGAGGCTCGGAGATAGCAGCAGGCATAACAATATTTTTAATCAGAGAACCAATCCCGTAAGCGTCACCATTTTGCATGTTAGCTCCAGGAACTGGCTGTTGAATGTTGGCGCCTTGGCCAAATACACCGTTTTGCTGCGGTTGTTGCAGTCCGTTTGACTGTTGGCCAAATAAACCTCCTGTGCTTGGGGCTTGCAGTTGTTGTGACTGTTGGGAACCCAAACCTTGTCCAAATAAGCCTCCGCCTGTGGTTCCGTTAGCTGGTTTGTTACCAAACAGGCCGCCGCTACCGGTGCTAGTCCCAAACGTGGAATTTGGCTGTTGTTGAGTATTGTTACCAAAAAGCCCACCAGTTGTACCAGTGCTTGGTTTCGCACCAAAAAGCCCACCACCAGTCGAGCCAGAGTTGAAGCCACCAGCTTGTGGCTGCTGAGGGTTGTTACCAAACAAGCCACCAGTTGTGGTTCCTGCAGGTTTCGCTCCAAAAAGCCCACCGCCGGGTTGCTGTTGTTGCTGAGAGTTGTTGCCAAAAAGTCCACCGGTAGTGGTACCAGCAGCAGGCTTGTTTCCAAATAATCCTCCGCCTTGAGCGCCAGTGATGTTGTTATTCTGTCCAAACAATCCACCACTTTGTTGCTGGTTGTTGTTTTGACCAAACAGTCCACCACCGGTAGTTGTTCCAGCAGGCTTGTTACCAAACAACCCACCACTTTGTTGTTGATTGCTATTGTTTTGTCCAAACAACCCGCCTTGTTGCTGGGTGTTGTTATTTTGGCCAAATAAACCACCGCCTTGCTGCTGAGCGCTGTTATTCTGTCCAAATAAACCGCCGCCTTGTTGCTGATTGTTTTGCCCAAATAATCCACCACCTGTTGAACCGGCGGGTTTGTTTCCAAACAACCCACCTCCTTGTTGCTGATTGTTTTGTCCAAACAACCCACCGCCTTGCTGTTGAGTGTTGTTGTTTTGTCCAAACAGTCCTCCACCTTGTTGTTGAGTGTTGTTGTTTTGCCCAAACAGTCCTCCACCTTGTTGTTGATTGTTGTTTTGCTGGCCAAACAATCCTCCGGTTTGAGCAGTATTGTTGTTTTGTTGGCCAAACAATCCTCCTGCAGACGCTGGTTTTGCACCAAACATTCCACCGCCTTGTTGCTGATTGTTATTGTTTTGACCAAATAGGCCGCCTGATGGGGTGTTGGTATTTTGACCAAACAAGCCACCACCCTGAGCACCAGTGGTGTTGTTGTTTTGACCAAACAAACCGCCGCCTTGTGTGTTATTGTTTTGCCCTAATAAATTGTTGCTTTGCTGACCAAAAGCAGTATTTGCGCCGAAAGGAGAGTTTGCAGCTGTATTGTTGTTTTGCCCAAATAGTCCGCCGCCTTGTGTGTTTGTTGCGTTGTTTTGTCCAAACAATCCTCCGCTTTGTGTGTTGTTATTTTGTCCAAACAAGCCTCCTCCTTGGGTGTTGTTGTTGTTGTTGTTGTTGTTGTTTTGTCCAAACAAGCCTCCTCCCGTTTGACCAAAAGCACCACCACCGCCTAATTGCTGGTTATTGTTGGCGTTCGCGTTTTGTCCAAACAAGTTGCTGCTCGTGTTGTTTGCGCCAAATGAAGTGTTTGCAGCACCTGATTGACCAAACAAACCACCGCCCCTTTGAGTGGACCCACCGAATGGCGAGTTTGCGGCAGTGTTGTTGTTTTGACCAAACAGTCCACCGCCTTGTGCGTTTGTTGCGTTGTTTTGACCAAACAATCCTCCGCTTTGTGTGGTGTTGTTTTGTCCAAACAGACCTCCAGACCCTGTGTTGTTTGGTTGTTGGCCAAACGCTGAAGATCCCAGTGTATTGTTTTGCTGACCAAATAATCCACCGCCTGTTGTGTTGTTTGTGTTTGGCAAAGTTGCTGAAGAACTAGAACCAAATAATGAGTTAGTATTATTGTTCGAATTGGAACCAAGGGAATTTGCACTACCAACCGCACCCCCACTAAACAAACCGGCAGTCGCAGAAGGATTGGCATTAGTGGTAGGCTGTTTCCTGTTTTGCATATAGTCTTGAAATCTCAACTCGTCCACACTGTAGTTTCTATAAACGTCCATGGCGGAGATTGTTTGAAAATAATTCATGGCCCCTGTGCTTGCGTCTCTTTCGCTGTATGCGCTAAACGGTTTCAACGCCGTCCCTGGACCTGCTTGCTGCTGAGTGGAAAGTGCTAAGTTGGTATTGGTGCTCCCAAAAAGACCAGCGCTGTTACTGTTATTGCTGTTGCTGGTTGCATTCGGATTCAAAGAAGACATACCCGTATTGTTGTTGTTGTTGTTTGATGCAGCACCGAATCCACCAAACCCGGAAGTGGAACCACTGCCTCCGGCACCGAAGGCAGGTGTCGTTCCTACAGAATTATTTGGTGCGTTTCCAAACGCGCCCATACGTTGACTACCAAACATT